>SKCR01035893.1:0-62199 GCA_019454045.1 Zanthoxylum bungeanum
GACCTTGGGACCTTATAGAAAACCAACAACACCTACCCTAATTCAGACTTCCATAGACACAAAGTCATACTACCAATGGAATTTTGAGGGGTCTATCCAGAGCGAAGATGTTTCCGTACCATCGGTAAACACAACCTCCTATTACACTTGCATAAGTATCCAATACTTAAATATATGAGAACTATGCCGTTATGCTCCCATAACACGCACAAGTGCAATACTAGTCTATTCCGCATTATCGATGTCCAATCTTGATAATACTACGACTAGGGATGTTTTAATGATTAAACCTTAGTGGATTAATATTGTCTCATATCTTATTAATCCGGAACTAATCATATGGACTTTTATCATTTATATATCCCGGTAATCCAATTACAAATGATAAAAGAGCAATTTCCTTTGTCACATAGTTAATTTGTACAACAACACCATGTTCTGTACAAATAGTGATGATATGGGTCATAATTGTCCAATAATCTCCCACTTGGCCTATATCCAATCACTCAAGTGTCTTACACTTGAACTATGTACGGGTCGCTCAAACTTCTGCTGAGAAATTGCTTTCGTCAGCGGATTTGCAAAGTTATCATCTGATACGATTTATTCGATCATCACATCGCCACGATGTATGATCCGAACGAATCAGATAAACAGTTGAAGTATATTCTTGGATCGTTGATGAGACAATTAATTCTTTAGCCTGTGTTGTAGCCTAGCTCAGCTGCTAACAGAACTACTCCTAATCCAATTAGGATTATATAGATCCAAAGTGCTTCTATTGCTGCCTCAGCTGCAGCAATATTCCTCTTTTGTTGTTTATTCGGAAACAATATCTTGCTTGGAAGATTTCCATCTCACTGTTCCGTTATTCAAACTATATAGTACCGCCTATTACGACTTATAGTCGTTTTTATCGGTTAGGAAACTTGCAACAGTGAACCTAGTCACTTCAAGTTCTCATTCTCCATAGCTTAAGAAAGCATCCTTAGATCATCTAAGATACTTAAGGATGTTCTCAACATCAATCCAGTGACTATCACTTTGATTGGCTTGATTGTGACTCCATATGCTCAAAACATATGAGACACCAGGTCGCGTACATTTATTACAATGTACAAGTTCTCTGAGAGTGCCAACAACCTTTAGATCTATCCTAGTAGATCCTTATTCCTAGAATAAAGGTTGTCTCTCCCAAGAATTCTATGGAGAATTTTTCATGAAAGCCAAGCTTTCACCGATCGTATTATGGGAATGACATTTCCAAGAAATGATATATTATCATTATATAGGACAATCACTATCAGTGCGCTCCCACTAACCTCCTTATATACATAAGAATCATATTCGTTTTGAATTAAATCATATACCATTACGATTACATCAAAATGATAGTTCCAAGAACACAATGCTTGCCTCAATCAATAAATGGATCGAATTAACTTCCAAACCTTGTTTTCTTGTTTTGGTACGACAAAACCATCAAGATGTTGTAAACATCCTCCAAAAGGTTTCCGTTTAAGGAAAGCGATTTTGACGTTCAGTTGCCACATTTCATAAATGAAACATGCAGCATAAGCAAGCATTATCCAAATGGATTTAACCATGGCAACTAGTAAAAGGTTTCGTCGTAATAGACACAATGTTGATAACGATACCTTTTCGCTACAAGCCTAGCTTAGTATGTTGGTATGTTTCCATCCATGTATGTCTTCCTTGAAGACTTATATAGTACCAATAGGCACAATGTCTTCTGGTACATCAACTAGTGTCCAAACTTAGTCGGTATACATGGAATCCATTTCGGACATCATGGCACTTTGCCATAATATGGAGTTGATACCTTGTATCACTTTCTCATACGTAGTCAATTCGTCTTCCTCAATAAGATTGACATCTTCATGAGGTGAGATCAGAAACCCATACCTCCCAGGTTGTTTTCTGACTCTCTCCGACTTGCGCGGTTCTTGTTTATTCGAAGATTATGGTATAGATTTATCCCTGATGAAATGTTTGTGTTCCGTTTAAGGAATCGGTGCCTGGAATAGTATTACTCCGATTTTCATCGAGTTTTAGTTTCCTCCCACTTTCTACTGCATATAGGTATTCCTCTTAGGAAAACCGCATGGCGAACAATAATTACATTGTTCTTTTGTGAGTTGTATATGTACTATACTTTGGTTTCCCTAGGATAACCTACAAATTAGGCACTTATCTGATTTAGGTTCTAGTTTGGTATCATCCAAACATATGCCCAGCATACCCAAATCTTCAAGAATGAGAAAACCCGGTTTCTTTCCTGTTCATATCTAATATGAAATCTGTCAAACAGATTTTTATGGAACCTTATTTAAAATAAGTATTGCACTATTTAAATGCGTATCCCAAGAAGGAAAATGGTAGCTCAGAGCGACTCATAATTAACCTTATCATGTCCAACAAAATTCGGTTTCTCAGTTCGGACACACCGTCACTAGAGGTGTTCCGGGAGGAGTCCACTGTGAAAGAATACTATACTCTTTCAAGTAATCGAGAAACTTATTGCTTAAGTATTTTCCACCACGGTCTAACCATGACGGTTTTATACTTTAGCTAATCTGTCTGTTTACTTCGTGTCGAAACTCTTTGAATTTATCAAAATTTTCCAATTTATGTTTCACATGAAACACATAACCATAACGCGATGCCACATCCGTAAAGGTTACAAAGCATTCATATCCACCTCTAGCCTATCTAGATATGGGCCCACCTACGTCACTATGAACGAGGGCTAACAGATCGATGGCACTTGCACTTTTACCAAGTAAAAGGTGTTTTAGGCACTTTGCCTAATAAACTAGATTCGTAGACATCATTTGAATAGGATCAAATACGTCATAGTATCCACTCTTCAAAAGTGTGGATATACGAGTCTTATTTAATGTGTCCCAGACAACAATGCCATAAATAAGTCTCAACTGATTAATTCAGTTTGAGCTATATGTTTGTCATGTTATACGTTTGAGATTTATTTATATTCAAAATATAAATATTGTTATTTACATCTAATGTGCTTATCTCAATATCATCTTTATAAAATGAAACACTTTAGTGTTCTAGAATATAAAGGTATACCCGCAACGGGTTAAACTCTGATATAGAGATAATGTTTCTTGTCAAACTAGGTACATTAATAGTTTCCTAATTTAAGTACATACCCGAAGGGCAGTTCCTAAACTTAGGTTTCTACGGTTAAAACAGCGACTCTCGTCCCGTTTCTGACTCGTAGGTAGATCTTAACTGAAGCCAGTATCCTGCTTTTCAGCATATCCCGCACATCAGTACATATATATATGTACCACATCTAGTATCAAAAATCCAATTTTGAAACTAATAGTGAACATGTTTATGACAAACATACTTGAAGTCGGAGCCTTGCCCGGCCTTCACTTCCTTCATGTCTGCCTTGTCCATATGACAGTCACACTTCCAGTCACTCCGTTTGCCACAGTTTAGGCAGACATCTTGGGAAATGTCCTTTGTCTTCCTAGAAGACTGTGATGATTTTTGCCTTTGCCCCTTTTAGAAGCTCTGGCTTTGCCTCCTTGGGCATAGCCATCAACTCTCCAAGTGTTTACTCTTTGTTCACAATGAGCCTGCCCTAGCATTCAGGTAGAGACTATAAGATCAAATATTTGGTAGTCTCCGAGCAATTATCATATTTGGACTTTATGGAAATGGTTTTAGGCCTAATTGGATCCAACCAATTATCCTAAACCAAACTTGGCCCAACCAAGCCCATTAAGCCCAAATACAACATTATTAGCCCAATTCCAAATTAAGCCTAATTAATTTAATCACAATATTCCAAATTTAACAATTTAATCAATTAAAGTGTATTATCCATAATTAATTATTTAAATCAACATTTCCAAAATACCAATTTACATAATTAATCATGCTTTAATTAATCAACTTATGTCTAACACAAATTGAAGTAAAATCAATCCAACATGCTCTCTCCAAGTCTCACGGCAATTCAAGGGATTTTATATCCGATTTTGATTTCAATCCAATTAAATCACAAATCAATATATCCTAACATTTTAAACACATCCAATGGCTTAAAATGAAAGTCACCATGACCTACAAGGGTCCTACAGATTCGGCCAAGGTAAGCAATTAAGGGAAAATTAATCTAATTAATTTTTCTCCAAATTCATCATGCATAACTCTTAGTTATCATAATCTAAGCATACTCAACCAATCAATTTGAAGAAAATCATGCTCAAATCACAAAATCCCAAATTAAAGTTTAAGAACCCTAAATTCAATTTCATGCTCAATTATAGCTCTGATACCATTTTTGGGTTTCCTAGGTCAAACCAAGATCAAATTAAGCAAGAAATCATGTGAATACGCAAAGTAAAGTAGCGAAAATACTCACTTTGATCGGCTAAGTGGATGTAGGAGATAACAAAATTCCAAGCCTTTGTGTTGTACTCCAAGCTTTCCTTTGATGTATGTTGAGCTTCCAAGCTTTGTTAATGAGATTCAAAACTCATGGGAAACGTTTCCCTATCACCTTTGTATGATCCATTGTGAGTACTAGCTCTTAGAAAATTGGAACAATTTTTCTTCCTTTTTGTTCTTGAAAGTTTCGGCCAAGCCTATGAAAAAAAGAAGAGAGGCGTGAACAAGGGAGAGAGATGGAGAGAATGAAAATTTGACTTGTGTATCTTATTTTCAAAAACAAAATCATATACCAAATATCTAACATTTGGTAAAAGTCAATCATCTCTCACCAACTTGGAGTGTAAATCAAGTTTCCATCATTTCCTACACTAACTTCCATCACCATAAAGGTAAATGATTGACTAGTGATGTGACTTGATGTGACTTGTGGGCCCTACTTGAATTCAAAATCCGAATGGGCCCGCAAACAATCCCGAGTTCGGGTTCGCTAATTCCGAATTAACGAATTTCCGTTGCGACGTAATTAAATCAAATTTAATTAAATAATTATGCCTAGCAAAATTACTATTCACGTCGCTAGTGAATTTATTCTAAATTAACTCGTTCGCCCCCGAATTAAAATCTAATTTTAATTCCGTTATGAAATCTAATTTCATATAATATATCGAATATATTATTTTAATCGATTAATTCCAAATTAACCGTTCTCTCTCTCTTTTCATTGAATTTTATCCGAGATAAAATTTCTCCGTAATTAATGCTAGATTAATTTTCTCTCTCTTCTAATTAATCCCAGATTAATTATCTTCGAGTCATACGTCATCGGTGAATCTTCGGGAAGCGACCCATGAGATCCCTGAATATGTTGGCAGTAAATCAGGTCATCGGAATATCCTAATACGTGCGTACTCAGTACCACATTCTTACCGATTTACAAGACATGGTTGGCTTCTAGCAAAGCGCTGTGCCTGCCCAATTCTCCAAAAATATTCTTTTAAGGAATATGTAATCTATATCAGGCGTAGTATACATAGTATTGCGTATTGCGATCCAGTATCAGATGTCACATGCTAGGCCTGTGGCTGGAATTGTGTCTGCCCCGTACGAAGCACATATCAGATCTCTGGTAACTAGTCTCTATAATCAGATAAACATGAACTAGTCATATTATCCCGATGACTACAGTACATGTAGACAACAGAACCTGGGCGACGTTGTTCTAGGCTCGCGGCCTAGTTTGGAAGTACGAAATAACATGGAGTCGCCACCCGGTGTGAACCGGGACAAAGATTTAAGGCCGCACTCACCCCTCGCAAGGGAAGACCTCAAACCGTTGGGTTCGGAATGGTCCCTTACTTATGTCACTTGTGATGATATGATTTGTGCAATTAATCAACCGAGTCTACTAAATAATCATGCTCAAGGGTACTTAGATCTAACATGCTTTCATCCAAATAACTCCACGCAATATACACAACAAGCATATTGAACCATTAAATCAACATGTATAAATCATCACCCAAACGCATCATAAACTAAGAACATGCATAATGAACAACCTAAACATGCTTTAACAATAAATAACAAACTAAATTAAACCATGCTTTAAATAATAAACAAATAACCTAAAGACTATAACATGCTCAAATACAAGTTAGGATGACGAGATACGTGTGTCTTAAGTGGTACGTGGCATTGTATCCCGAGTGCAGACCATACTACCGTCCATTCGGAATCGGCTATGGAATTTACGTCCGGGTTTCCATCCGATATACCACAAAAGGGAACACATATCCCGCTCATCCAACAATCATATCATGCTTCAAAGTACTGTTTCAATCGGTCCACGTTGATCGGCTCGGTGAACTCGTTTCCTTCCAAGTCTGATAGCTTCACTGCTCCATTTCCCATTACCTTCTGCACTATGTAAGGTCCTTCCCAGTTAGGTCTGAATTTTCCTCTCGGATCTGTCGTTGACGGCCTCTACTGCTTAAGTACCAAATCACCCTTTCTGATCTTGGTGGGGCGTACTTTCTTGTTGAATGCTCGGGCTAGTCTCTTCTGATACAACTGCATGTGATACAAAGACTTCGTTCTCTTCTCATCCAGCAGTGATAACTGATCAAACCTCTGTGCGGCCCATTCTGGTTCCGGTAATTCTGCCTCTGCTAAAATCCTCATGGACTGTATTTCCACTTCTACTGGAAATACTGCTTCTATTCCATAGACCAAAGAGTAAGGTGTGGCCCCTGTTGCTGTTCTTACTGATGTTCTGTACCCCCACAAAGCATACGGTAATTTCTCGGCCCAATCTCTGTAATTTTCTGTCATCTTGGCTAAAATCGTCTTTATAGTCTTGTTGGCTGCCTCAACTGCCCTATTTGCATGCGGCCTGTATGGTGATGACTTGTGGTGGCCTATCCCATATCTCTGTAACATTGCCTTCACCTCCCCTTGAAACTGAACTCCGTTGTCTATCACTACATGATGCGGCATACCATACCGACAAATGAGGTTCCGAGCTATAAACTTTGCCATATGTTTTGCTGTAACTTTACGGAATGATTCGGATTCTACCCACTTCGAGAAGTAATCTACTGCCAGTACTATGAAGCGATGCTCATTTGATGCATTCGGTAGAATTTCCCCAATCATATCAATCCCCCATACTGAGAAAGGCCACGGCTCTGACAACCCGTGCAACTCTGTGTGCGGTAAGTGATTCAAATTACCATGTGCTTGACAATCATGACAGTGCTTTACCATCTTTGTGCAGTCTGTTTCCATGGTTGACCAATAAGAACCTTGTCTCACTATCTTTCGGGACAGATTCAACCCGTTCATGTGCGGACCACATACCCCGGCGTGTATTTCTTCCATTACATGCTGGGCTTCTTCATTTCTCAAACACTTCAACTGAATACCGTTTGCTTGCCTCTTGTACAGTTCTCCTTTCAAAGTCACATACTGGGAAGCTAACTTCTGAATGGCTATTCTGTCTTTTCTGCTTGCCCCTTCCGGGAGTTCACCATGTTCCAGATACCTCTGAATGTCATAATACCAAGGTTTACCATTGTCGACCTCAACTTCCAGAATTCTTTCTATCTCATAAACAGGTATGCTTGCTGTTGTCAGTATCAACGGTCTCATCACTAACTTTTCTGGATTTTCCCAGTTGCTGCAAGTGTAGCCAATGCATCTGCCATCTGATTCTCCTCTCTCGGTAAGTGCTGAAACTTACACTCGGGGATAACTTGTGCCAATTTTCTGAGGTGAAAAAGGTAAGGTTTCAACCGTTCTTCTTTCAATTCCCATTCTCATCGCATCTGCTGGACCACCAACATAGAATCTCCGTAGACTTCCACACTCCCCCGGCCTTCAAGGCTATCAATGCCGTCAAACCAAAAGCACATGCTTCATACTCGGCCATGTTGTTAGTCACTCTGAATGTCAACCTCTTGGCCAAAGGCAAAGTATCTCCCTCGGGGGTCAGTATCACGATCCAATTCCGGCTCCCTTGTAATTCACTACTCCGTCAAAATACATCTTCCATCTCTGGACTGTTATTGCTTGGATCTCTTCATCTGGAAATTCAAACTTATACTGATCCCCCTCAACAGGTTGAAATGCCAGAAACTCTGCTAGCTCTGCTCGCCCTTTGATCTCTTTGGAGGTGAGATACTCAATGTCAAACTCTGTCAGCAATACCAACAATCTGCCCAATTTTCCCACTAGTGAAGGCACCGAATGAAGATACTTCAGAGGATTTTCCTTTGCCACTACCTGGATCTTGTATGACTGGAAATAATGCCGTAATTTTCTGGAAGCCCATACCATTGCAATAGAGATCTTCTCAACTTCCTGATATCGAGTCTCATACAGGAGCATCTTCTTACTCAGATAATAGACTTCATGTTCTACCTCTGTCTTATCAGCCTATACCGTCATTGCCCTCAGTGCTTCTGATTCTATAGCCAAATACAATATCAAAGGTCTGCCCGGTCTCGGAGGTTTCAATACAGGAGGCTTTACCAAGTACTCTCTGATTTTGTCGAAGGCTGTCTGACACTGTTCATTCCATCTCACTGGCTGATCTTTTCTCAACAGTTTGAAGATAGGCTCACATACTGACGTCAACTTGGCGATGAACCGACTGATGTACTGAATCTTCCCCCAAGATTCTCCGACTTATTTTTTGTCTTCGGTGCAGGCATTTCTGTGATTGATTTGATTTTCTCAGAATCTACCTTTATTCCGCCCATTCCCACTGTATGACCAAGCAATTTCCCTGATGTCACCCCAAACACACATTTCTTGGGATTTAGCCGCAGGTTGTATCTGTCAACTCTCTGAAGGAACCTTTCCAGTGCTTCGATATGCCCAACCCTTGTCTCTGATTTCACCAACATGTCATCCACATACACCTCAATCTCTTTGTGCATCAAGTCGTGGAAAAGTGTAGTGGCCATCCGCTGATAAGTAGCCCCCGCATTCTTAAGCCCAAACGGCATAACCTTGTAACAATAAGTACCCCCACTCAGTAACAAATGCAGTTTTGTGTTTGTCTTCCTCAGCCATGAGAACCTGATTGTAACCTGAAAACCCATCTGCAAATGAATACATAGCAGATAAAGCCGCACTATCAACCAGAACATCTATATGCGGCATAGGAAAATCATCTTTCGGACAAGCCTTGTTGAGATCTCTGTAGTCTACACACATTCTGACCTTCCTATCTTTCTTTGGCACCGGTATTATATTAGCCAACCACTCATGATACTTTACTACTTCCAGGAACCCCACATCTATCTGTTTCTTAACTTCCTCTCTGACTTTCTCAGCCCATTCTGGTCTCATCCGTCGGAGTTTCTGTTTTACTGGCCTCATATTCGGATAAGTTGGTATTGTGTGTTGGGCAATGTTTGTGTCTACCCCAGGCATGTCCTAATAGGACCAAGCAAACACTTTGGCATATCTGACCAACATTTCTTCTAGTTTCTCCCTTTCTTCGGAGGTACTTACACTTGCAATCGGAATTTCCTTGGGGTTCTCAAGTGTACCCAAGTTAAATGCAGTAGTTCTGGCTGAACTAATGTCAAATATGCTTGATTCGTGTAGAGTAAATGGAAATGAATCAGGCAAGTAAGCAAAAGAAATGTCTTTATTATTGGATAATGCGGAAGTACATTAAAAAAAATCAGGAAGGTAAATGTCTTCATCATCTATAGACACTTCTTCCTCTGCAATCAGGTCTTCCTCAGCTTTTCGTCCTCTCCCAGAGTCAGGCTCTCTAACTTCAGTAGTTCTTCCTCCCAATTCTCTTTTTTCCCCACAATTTCTTCAACTATCAGCTTCTTACCCAACATATCCTGGAAGATCTCAAACCCATGTACCAAAATTCCATTAACTTCCACAGGTTCAAGCTCCCATTGATATCCTGAAGCTTTCACAAAACACTCCATCAGTTTCAGGCCTTTTTTCTTGACCTTCGGTTTTTCTTCATCAGATTTGTACCCCAAACCTTTCCGAGTAGTATGTCCTTTGAAATCTGGCAATTTTGAACCTTCACCCGGCTCAAACTTCATTTTTTTCATGATCCTAGCCACCCTAGGATCCACCCATTCCTCAAAAATAGCTGACACCTGAACCTCGTGAAAGGTTGTATCTCCAAGGCAGCCACGACATTATCTACCTCAGCCCGGATAGTAACAACTTCTCCCTCATACGGGAACTTGATCATCTGATGTAAAGTGGAAGGCACGCCCCCAAGTTTGTGAAACCAAGGCCTTCCCACAATAAGGCAAAAGTGGCTGGGATGTCCAGCACTGTAAACTCAACTTCATCTTCAATAGGGCCTACCTTGACCATAGCCACAAAAGTACCCTCGACTCCCATTTTACTATCATCATAAGCTTTAATAGTCATGTTGGAGGGGTCCAAGTCTGTTGCTTTCATACCCAATCTCGCCAGAATTTTCAGCGGGCACACATTGATGGACGAGCCGTCATCCACCATCACACATGAAGTTCTCTTGCCCCTCACCTCGGCCCTGATAAATAGAGGCCTATTATGATTTCTCCCCTCCAGGGAGTTCATCCTCAGAAAAAGATATCTGCAAAGCTTCTTTCTGAACTGACCCAACAAACATTGCAGGGTTGGCATCTTCCGGTACCACAATCTTGCTCAAGGCCTCAACCATGGCCTGCCTATGCTCCCGAGATGCCCATAACAGTTCCCAGATACTCACTTGTACTCTAGTCTTCCTCAATTGCCTCAGCACTATATCCCCCTCAGTATTTTCTACATTCTCAACCACTTCTCTACCATATGTCAAAACTTCCTTACCCTTCTCGCCATATCATTGTAAAAACGACCACTGCGCGTCATTCCCCTTACTTCTTCCTCATCACTGCTAGAGAAATCAAGCCAAAAGTTTTTTCCCTGCTCAGTCTCATCTTCACTAGTACTATCCCAGATTCCCAGGCAAAAGGCTTGAGGGTGAAAGGATTTTAGGACAAGGTCTTCTGGGAGGCCAGAATTGATCATATAGGCTGGTGGTGGTACGGCACGATAGTTGGGTAAGAGGTTTCTGTGTGTGTCAGGCTGTTCTGTTTCTAGGTCAGGTATTTTCTTGGAGTCTATCAGGTCTTGGATTTCAGGGCGGAGTCGGGCGCAGTTGTCGGTGTCATGGCTCTTTTGTTGGTGAAAGTGACGGTAAAGGCTTAGGTTATAATGTGATGGTGGGGGATTGGGTATTGGTTTGGCTTCTATGGGTGACAGAAGTCCTTGTCTCTTCAACTTCTCCAATACTTTGGACAAGGGCCTACCCAAGTTGGAGAATCTCCGGTTCCGGATAGCGGCAATCTCAGTAGAAACGGACTTTGTTCTCGATGTCCCCCCAATGGGCCTCCTGTTCAGACCATAGAATTTTCTGTTTTCGGCCTCTTCTTCCTCAATATCCATGACAGTTTCCCTCAACTGCCGAAAATCAGTAATCATGGAGGTCATCCTCCTTAGCTTCCCATAGATGGAGGGCTTGGTGCCCTTGATGATCATTTTAATCTGGTCCTTCTCCGAGGGCCTAGTTTGCATTTTCAACAACTGACCCCTCCACCGGTCTACATACTCCTTAAAACTCTCATCTGATTTCTGCTTAACATTCTCCAGATCACGGAGTGACAGATCGATCTCTAGGTCAGTGACATACTGCTTCAGGAAAGCATCAGCCGAATCCCTCCAATCTTCCTTCACTTTCTTCTCCAAACTGTGGTACCACACCATGGGATCTCCCTCGAGCGACATTCCAAACATTTTCTGCACTTGGCGCTGAGATAAGCCAACTGAACTCATGACTGATACAAACTGTCGGAGATGCACCCTTGGATCTCCATTCCCGTTAAACTTAGCCATATCAGGCATCTTGAACTGTGCCGGCAACTATTCCTCGAAAGTCAGTGTGTCATAATCCAGGAAATCTTCATTCTTACCCCTCATCTTGCGGGTAACTGACTCAACCTGATCTCAAAGTTTCTGTAACTCTGCCTGAGACCCAGATACTCTACCTGTTGCATAATCTGCCATATCATCATCAAAAGTGGGGATATCATCCCCCAACCCATTCGGAGGCTCCTCACGCCTCACATTCTCAGAATTTCCCCCAGCACGGGGCATAGCCATACCAGCTATAGCAGTAGTCAAGGCTTGCAACTGTTCATTAATCTTGGCGAGACCGTTCTCTAACTGATCCATATGGGATACCTCATTACCGGTTCACTCATGACTGTTACTGTTCTTTTAATGAGCCTTGTTCCTTCTCTAACCCAAATGGTATCTATGATGTCTTTTTGAGACATAGAAGGTGTTAACATGACATATGTATGTATGAGGTGCATGAGATGCATGTAATATATATAATATACTAAATCAACTAAAATTTTCAAACAAATAGGCCCGTTATCATTTTAGAAGCTTTTGGCTAACTGTCATAGGAGTGAACTCGTCCCAGTTTAAATGGCCCAACGAGTACACATCTTATGGCAAGGAGCCCAACTAATTCCAAATGGTAATGTTCCGAACACAATCACAAAGTGGCCCATCAATCACTTGGAAGCCTTTGGCCCAATCATCATAAAATACGTTCTTGTCCCTGTTTAAATGGCCCAACAAGCCCATATCCCATGACAAATGGTCCAAATGGATCCAAACGGCAATGTTCCCAAACACAAGCATAAAAGAAAGATAATGCAAACATAAAACAATGATTTCTACAGAATGGCCCATCAACATTTCAGAAGCTTTGGGCCTAATGGTCATAAGGTATGAACTCGCCCCAGTTTAAATGGCCCAGCAAGTTCGCATTTCTAACAATAGTCCAACTGCATCCAAATGAGGATGGTCCATAAGCACATATTCAAGGAAATAATAGTTACTTTAACCATACAAACCCGGTCTATGGATGGGTTCGCAAGAGTGTAGACAAAGGCTCTCACCGGCGAAGGATGGCCCACAACTAGGGCTCCCCAATCAAGGGTTCGAGCGACCAAGTGAGCGCACCCGTTTTTATACACTAAGGTACGTGCCAATGAGCTATGGTGTGTGACTGACTGTCAAATGGATTTCCCGTTGTAGATTCCCCAGAGGGAGGGTGGAGCGAGGCTCTCTTAAGTACCCTAGCCTCTTAGGCTCTTATCGCTTGGTGACAGGAATAAACAATGTGTCCTCCAAATTAGTCCATCACAATAGGCTAAGGGTAGATGGCCATATAGGTGCCTTCACAGCTTTTCCTTCTAGGAAGGTAGTGAATGAAGAAATATACCAAACCATTACCTAGCCTCAAGATGCCCTTGATTAAACCCTCATTTTATCCACTAAAGACACGGTCAATTAGAACATAAATCCAAACATTACAAGACAATATTTCAGGGCCGATTCTCTATCCCCAGTGGAGACGCTAGACTGTGGGACACAGAAACTGGATGACGCATGCTGTTCTAGGTTCGCGGCCTAGTTGGGAGTACGGAGTAGCCACGGGGGACTAAACCGGAGAAATAATGGAGTCGCCACCCGGTGTGAACCGGGAAAATGAGATTTAATGCCGCACTCACCCCTCGTAAGGGAAGACCTCAAATCGTTGGGTTCAGAATGGTCCCTTATTTATGTCACTTGTAATGGAAGGAGTTGTGCAATAATTTAATCAAGCTTAAGTAACACTTATTTCCAAGAGTATCATGCTTCTAAGTTCTCATGCATACATCAACAAGTTCATCTAAATTTACATGTAACACATATCCAAATTTGCATACAGCCTATTTGCATGTAATCTATGTTTCAATTTGCATACATAAAGATTAACATACGTCAAGTATACAAGTTAATAAACACATTATACTCATACATGTGGGGAATACAGACGAATGACACCTACATAATCTTGCATAATGCATAGAAACAATCAGGTTCATCATACGAAGGAATAGCTACTAGGGAAATTATGTACGAAATCTGATGAAAAAAACTCAGTTCAGGGGGTGCGCGTTCGCGTAGCGTTCGAGAACGCGTTTGAACGGTAAACAGAAGGTTCGCGTTAGTATAGCGTTCGAGAACGCGTTCGAACGGAGCCAGACCTGATGCATGAAACACTAAGAAGATGCATGCGCGTTCGCATAGCGTTTGATAATGCGTTCGAATGGTAAACAGAAGGTTCACATTCGTGTCGCATCCGGGAACGCGATCGAACAGAACCAGACCTGATACATGAAACACTAAGAAAATACGTGTGCGTTCGCGTAGCGTTCGAGGACGCGTTCGAACGGTAAATAGAAGGTTCACGTTCGTGTGGTGTTCGAGAACGCATTCGAACGGAACCAGACCTGATGCATGCAACACATTCATAGAAAAACAAATCCACAATGTGGGACCTCATGTATCTGATTGAACTCATCTCACATCCAATTGAATATACACCAACCGGCGCGGCAAAACATCGTGGTAAAGGATTTTAACCTCTCCAAATAGGGGACCTTTAATCCGACTTACTAAGCCCATGCGCTCGACCGCGTCATGCATACAAAAATAAAGACAATGACATCAAACTTTGTATGCCCGATTGAACATATCTTACATCCAATCGAACAAACATCAACCGGCGCGGAAAAGCATCGTGGTAAAGGATTTTAACCCCTCCAAATAGGGGACCATTAATCCGACTTACTAAGCCCATGCACTCGATTGCGTCATGCATACAAAAATAAAGACAATGACATTAAAGTTAGTATGCCCGATTGAACATATCTTACATCCAATCGAACACACATCAACCGGCGCGGCAAAACATCGTGGTAAAGGATTTTAACCCCTCCAAATAGGGGACCTTTAATCCGACTTACTAAGCCCATGCACTCGATCGAGTCATGCATACAAAAATAAAGACAATGACATCAAACTTTTAGTATGCCCGATTGAACATTTCTTACATCCAATCGAACACACATCAACCGGCGCGGCAAAGCATCGTGGTAAAGGATTTTAACCCCTCCAAATAGGGGACCTTTAGTCCGACTTACTAAGCCCATGCACTCGATTGCGTCATGCATACAAAATAAAGACAATGACATTAAACTTAGTATGCCTGATTGAACATATCTTACAGCCAATCGAACACACATCAACCGGCGCGGCAAAGCATCATGGTAAAGGATTTTAACCCCTCCAAATAGGGGACCTTTAATCCGACTTAGTAATCCCATGCACTCGATTGCGTCATGCATACAAAATAAAGACAATGACATTAAACTTAGTATCCCCGATTGAACATATCTTACATCCAATCGAACACACATCAACCGGCGCGGCAAAGCATCATTGTAAAGGATTTTAACCCCTCCAAATAGGGGACCTTTAATCCGACTTACTAAGCCCATGCACTCGATTGCGTCATGCATACAAAAATAAAGACAATGACATTAAACTTAGTATGCCCGATTGAACATATCTTACATCCAATCGAACACACATCAACCGGCGCGGCAAAGCATCATGGTAAAGGATTTTAACCCCTCCAAATAGGGGACCTTTAATCCGACTTACTAAGCCCATGCACTCGATTGCGTCATGCATAAACAAGTAACATGCGGAATTCAAATGACGAAGAATAAATAAATCAAAGCAACATAAATCAAAGAAGGTGTCGTTTACTCAGATCATACTACGTGGAGTTGTATCCCGAGTACAGATCATACTACCGTCCATTCGGAATCGGCTATGAAATTTATGTCCGGGTTTCCATCCAATATACCGCGAGAGTTGACACATCTTTTATTTTATTCCAAGTCCACAACATACAATATTTCATGATACATGCATATTTATCTACTCAAGGGCCACAACATGCATTTTGACATAACAATCATGCGAACGATACTCAATGAATAATAAAAATAAAACAGGAAACGAATGTGGAAAATACCCTCAGGTCTAACCTTTTACGTCGACTTTTGGACTCGCGTTTCATGGCCGTCGGAAGGGCTATCGCTCCGTAACTCCTCCGGTTCACTGGTTTAGCGTCTTAGCTCACTGTTTTGCTAGTTTGCTTGCTGTTTGGTCTCCGTTTTCCTGCTGTTTCCTCTGTATTTTTTGCTCACTGTTCAGGTCACTGTTTTGACGTTTCAACGGACTGTTTCGAGTGTTTTTTGTGGGTTTTAAGTGCAGTTTTTATGTTACTAGTCTAGGGATTTTAGGGACTGTTTTGAGGGCTAATAGGAGTGCAGTTTTTCAGTACTGCAGGGAGGTTTACGGGGCTACTGTTTCGGTGATATAGGGAGGCTTATGAGGCTTTGTTTTTGACGTGCGAAGGGCTGCTGTATTGGTGTATTTTTCGGTGATGTGAGGGAGGCTTATGGGGCTGTGTTTTTCGGTCAAGTAAGGGAAGAAGATGAAGAGAAATTTGTTATATTTTTTGTGTAATATGCGTGAATGGAGAGCTTGGAGAGGGGGTTGGAAATTCTTTGCTTCTTTTTTCTTGTGATGGGCGTCAATTAGGAGGAGGGAATGCCTTGGAGAGGTGTGGTTTATATAGAGAAAGGCTAGAGCTTCACCTTGTCTCACAAGGAATAGGATTTGGCATTAAATGGAGGATTTGATTTGGTATCCAACAAGGAAAAGATTAGATTGAGGGGGGACAAATTTGGTTCAAATTAGGAATACAATATATTTGATTGGTTAGGATTAGGCATGGCATTTTTTTAATTTAGTATGTAATATATTTGATTTGTCCAAATTAGGTATGATTATATATTATGTTTTATTTAATTGGTAAATGGCTTAAAATATTTTATTTAATTCAAATACATTATCTAATTAATATTTGATTTAATTTGGGTGTAATTTAAGGGCCTTGGGCGTGTGGGCCTAGCAGCAAAACCAGAAATACCGACACCGTTCGAACGCCTCTTAGAACGCTGCACGAACGTCCGCAATCTGTTTGACGTTCGAACGTGGTAACGAACGCAGCACGAACGAAAACAATGAACTTGTGAAATGAACTTGACGACATACTTATTCCGAATTTCCCCTTCCAATGTCCGTTTCCCGCAATATCCTTAACTAAAAAGGTAGTGCCTCCAACTGAGACTTATCATCGGGTTTCACATGCAAAAATGCAATGCCTACAACCATGTTCTGTACAAATAGTGATGCTATGGGTCATAATTGTCAAACAATCTCCCACTTGGCCTATAGCCAATCACTCAAGTGTTCTACACTTGAACTATGTACGGGTCGCTCAAATTTCTGCTGAGAAACTGCTTTCATCAGCGGATTTGAAAGGTTATCATCTTATACGATTTATTCGATCATAACATTGCCATGATGTATGATCTGATGAATCAGATGAAATAGTTGAAATATATACTTGGATTGTTGATGAGACCATTAATTCTTTAGCCTGTGTTGTAGCCTAGCTCAGTCGCTAACATAACTACACCGAATCTAATTAGGATTATTATAGATCCAAATCGCTTCTTTTGCTACCTCAACTGCAGCAATATTCCTCTTTTGTTGTTTATTCGGCAATAATATCTTGCTTTGAAGGTTTCCAGGTCACTGTTCTGTTATTCAAACTATATAATACCCTTATTACGACCTATAGTCATTTTTGTCGGTTTGGAAACTTGCAACGGTGAACCCAGTCACTTCAAGTTCTCCTCCTCCATAACCTAAGAAAGCATCCTTAGTTCGTCTAAGATACTTAAGGATGTTCTTAACATCAATCCAGTGACCATCACCTATATTGGCCTGATAATGACTCCATATGCTCAAAGGATATGAGAAACTAGGTCACGTACATATATTTCAATGTACGATTTCTCGGAGAGTGCCAAAAACTTTTAGATTTATCCTAGTAGATCCTTATTCCTAGAATAAAGGTTGCATCTCCCAAGTAGTCTACGGAGAATTTTTATGAAAGCCAAGCTTTCACCGATTGTATTATGGGAATGTCATTTCCAAGAAATGACATATTATCATTATATAGGACAATCACTGTCAGTGCGCTCCCACTAACCTCCTTATATACACAAGAATCATATTCGTTTTGAATTAAATCATACACCATTATGATTACATCAAAACGATAGTTCCAAGAACGCAATGCTTGCCTCAATCCATAAATGGATCGAATTAACTTGCAAACCTTGTTTGCTTGTTTTGGTACAACAAAACCGTCAGGATGTTGTAAACATCCTCCAAAAGGTTTCCGTTTAAGGAAAGCTATTTTGACGTTCAGCTGCCACATTTCATAAATGAAACATGCAGAATAAGCAAACATTATCCAAATGGATTTAACCATGGCAACTAGTAAAAGGTTTCGTCGTAATAGACACAATGTTGATAACGATACCTTTTCGCTACAAGCCTAGCTTAGTACGTTGGTATGTTGCCGTCCATGTATGTCTTCCTTGAAGACTTATATAGTACCAATAGGCACAATGCCTTCCGGTACATCAACTAGTGTCCAAACTTAGTTGGTATACATGGAATCCATTTCGGACATCATGGCACTTTGCCATAATATGGAGTTGATACATTGTATCACTTCCTCATACGTAGTCAGTTCGTTTTCCTCAATAAGATTGACATCTACATGAGGGGAGATCAGAAACCCATACCTCCCAGGTTGTTTTTCTGACTCTCTCCGACTTACGCGGTTCTTGTGTATTCGAAGATTATTGGTACAATCTCATCCTTGATGAACTGTTTGTGTTCCATTAAGGATTTGGTGCCTGGAACAGTATTACTCCGATTTTCATCGAGTTTTACTTTCATCCCACTTACCACTGTATATAGGTATTCTATTTTAGGAAAACCGCATGGAGAGCAACAATTAAATTGTTCTCTTGTGAGTTTTATAAGTACTATACTTTGGTCATCCTAGGATAACCCAAAAATTAGACACTTATCTGATTTGGGTTCTAGTTTGGTATCATCCAAACATATGCCTAGCATTCCCAAATCTTCAGGAATGAGAAACCCACTTTCTTTCCTGTTCATATCTAATATGAAATTTGTCTAACAGATTTTTCATGGAACCTTATTCAAAATAAGTATTGCACTGTTTAATGCGTATCCCTAGAAGGAAAATGGTAGCTCAGAGCGACTCATAATTAACCTTACTATGTCCAACAAAGTTCGGTTTCTCTGTTCGGACACATCATCAAATTGAGGTGTTCCGAGAGGAGTCCTTTATGAAATAATACTATACTCTTTCAAATAATCGAGAAACTTATTGCTTAAGTATTTCCACCACGGTCCAATCATGATGTTTTAATACTCTTGCCGGTCTGTTTTTATACTTCTTGTCGAAACTCTTTGAATTTATCAAAAGTTTCTGATTTATGTTTCACAAGAAACACATAACCATAACGCGATGCCACATCCGTAAAGGTTGCGAAGTATTCATATCCACCTCTAGCCTAGCTAGACATCGGCCCACTTATGTCACTATGAACAAGGGCTAATAGATCAATGGCACTAACACTTTTTCCAAGTAAAATGTTTTTTAGGCACTTTGCCCAATAAACTAGATTCGTAGACATCATTTGAATTAGAATCAAATCTGTCCTAGTACCCACTCTTCGAAAGTGTGGATATACGAGACTTGTTAATGTGTCCCAGACAACAATGCGACAAATAAGTCTCATCTGATTAATTCAGTTTGAGCTATTTGTTTGTCATGTTATATGTATGAGATTTGTTTATATTCTAAATATAAATACTGTTATTCACATCTAATGTGCTTATCTCAAAATCATCTTTATAAAATAAAACACTTAGTGTTCTAGAATATAAAGGTATACCCGCAACGGGTTAAACTTAGATATAGAGATAATTTTTCTAGTCAAACTAGGTACATTATAACAGTTTCCTGATTTAAGTACATGCCCAAAGGGTAGTTCCTAAACTTAGGTTTCTACGGCCAAAACAACAACTTTTGTCCCGTTTCCGACTCGCAGGTTGATCTCAACTGAAGCCAGTCTTCTGCTTATCAATAGATCCCGCACATTAGTACATATATTTATGTACCACATCTAGTATCAAAATCCAATTTTGAAACTAGTAGTGAACATGTTTATGACAAACATGCTTGAAGCCGGAGCCTTGCCCCGCCTTCACTTCCTTCATATCTACCTTGTCCATACGGCAGTCACGCTTCAGTGACCCCATTTGCCATATTTTAGGTAGACATCTTGGGATATGTCATTTGTCTTCCCAGAAGACTGTGATGATTTTGCCTTTGCCCCTTTTAGAAGCTCTGGCTCTTCCTCCTTGAGCATAGCCATCAACTCTCCAAGAGTTTACTCTTGGTTCATAATGAACCTGCCTCAGCTTTCGGGTAGACACTATAAGATCAAATCTTTGGTAGTCTCAGCCACGTAGGTAATGCCCAACTAACCTAGCTGATCGATGTCAGAAATCATCTGTGACACCTAGTGTTCGATAGATGTACCCTCTGACATACGCGAGCGAAAGAGCTTCTTTTGCAATTTATACTTCTAAGATCTAAGAATTGATCTATGAAGATCCTTTAATTTCAACATCATGGTATAAAGATCTAATCCTTAATTTTGACGATAAAATTAAAGTGTCATTGTATCAAGCATAAAGGATTGAGCACTAAAGTTATCATCACCATGAGTCTTCCAAAGCTCATGCTCTACTATTTGCTCAACTCCGGGCTTAGGCCCGAGATGTCACTCTATCAAATAGAATAACTTCTCAGTTCTCAGGACTATCCTGAGGTTCTATTCCCATTCTAAAAATTAAAGCCATTTAAAGACATTTTCACCCAGGATTATGTTTTAAATGCTAATCTTTCAGTTATCTTGATTCCAACAGTCCAACTTGTTGGGTTTTCTAGGTCAAACTAAGATCAAATTAAGCATAAAAACATGCGAATACAACAAAGTAAAGTAGTGGAAATACTCACTTTGATCGGCTTTGCGATGCGTTGAACAACAAAAATTTCTTCAAGCTTTTCCTTCATGTATGACTTTCGGCCAAGCTTGATCTTTGTTCTTTCCAAGCTCCAAGCTTTGTGTGTTATTCCATGCTCAAGGGTTTGTTTCCCTATCACCTTTGGATGACTCTTTAGTGTGCTAGCACTTGGAAAAATTTGCCACAAATTCTTCCTAAGCTTCCTGCATCTCTCGGCATTTTGAGAAAATTTGAGAAAAAAATGGCCCAAGGCCGAATAGAGAGGGAGAAGAAGAGAGAAAATGAAGTGTGTTGGTTTTGTTGTATTTTGATTTCAAAAATCAAATACCAATTCATTTTCCAAAAATTATACAAGGCATTTAAGCCTTCCAACCACCACCATCAATCACAAGTGACTTACATCACATCACTCAAAGCGACAAGACATCCATCACTTGAATGACTAATAATGTGACGCTTGATTTGACTTATGGGCCGCACTTGAATTCGAAATGAGAGTGGGCCCGTAAACACTCTCGGGCTCGGGTTCGCTAATTTCGAATTAACAAATTTTCCATTGCGACGTAATTAAATCAAATTTAATTAAATAATTATACCTTGCAAAATTACTATTCACATCGCAAGGGTATTAATTCTAAATTAACTCGTTCGCCCGAATTAAATTCTAAATTTAATTACGCGTCGAAATCTAATTTCGTTTAACATATCGAATATATTAATTTATTAATTAATTCCAAATTAATCGTTCTCTCTCTTTAAATAATATTTTATCCTAGATAAAATATCTCCGTAATTAATCCCAGATTAATTTTCTCTCTCTTCTAATTAATCCCAGATTAATAATGTGTGAGTCATACGTCATCGGTGAATCTTCGGGAAGCAACCCATGAGATCCCCGGATATGTTGGCAGTAAATCCGGTCGTCGGACTATCCGAACACGTACGTACCTAGTACTACGTTTTTACCGATTTATAAGACATGGTTGGCTTCTTGCAAAGCACCGTGCCTACCCAATTCTCCAGAAATATTCTTAAAGGAATATGTAATCTATATCAGACGTAGTATACGTCGTATTACGTATTGCGATCCAGTATCGGATGTCACGTGCTAGGCCTGGGGTTGGAATTGTGTCTGCCCCGTACGAAGCACATATCGGATCTCTGGTAACTATTCTCTATAATCGGATAAACATGACCTAGTCATATTATCCCGATAGCTGCAACATATAAGAGCACCAGTTCCGTATCCTACGTGACCATCATCTCCATATGACTGAAGTGATACTTCCATCTTGACATCACACCCAATACACTACGATTCTCAATATACCCAGAAGAGGCGTACACATAACCGGTTAAAGCCCTGGACGACCAAAACTAAAGTATATTGATTGTCGTAAGTATTACCGATGCATGTCTCAGGTTAAGACCAAATACACCTGTTGGACAAAATGACCCATAGCGTCACTATTTGCACAGATCATTGTGTTGTTGTAGCAAATTAACTATGTAACAAGGAAATTGCACTCTCGTCATTTGTGATTAGATCACCATAGATATATAAATGAAGAGAGGTCCCTATGATTAGTTCCTGGATTGAGATGATATGAGACAGTATCAGTCCACGAAGGATTAATCATTAAATATCCCTAGCCGTAGTATTATCGAGACTGGACATCGATAATGCGGAATAGGCTAGTATTGCACTTGTGCGCGTTGTGAGGGCACAACGGCATAGTTCTAATATATATAAGTATTGGATACTTGTGCATGGCCTAAACCTTATAGAAAACCAACAATGGCATCATGAGCTAAAGTTGCAAGCATGAAATTTGTAGGGTTTAAAATTTGGGTAAATGTGATTTGAGCATGATTTGAATGAATTTGTGTTTGAGTATGCTTATAACATGTTTAAATTCATTTTGGTTGGACTAATTTGATGTAAAATGATTTGGAATTATTTTCCCCAAACTTGTCACCTTGGCCGAATGTATATTGATTTTGAATCATTGGAATTTTGTTGATTTTGATTCATTGGATGAGTTAAAATCATGTAGGATGATGTTAATTTGAGGTCAATTGGATTATACTTTGAATTGAACATAAACCCTAAATCTATACCTTGGCCGAATGGTGTATACCCTATATGTCTTGGTAGTTTTTGATTTTATGAACATTGGATGTGTATGAAATCATTCGGGAAGTTAATACGTTGTCGATTGTGTAATTAATCGGATTGAATTCAAATCGGACAAAATAACCTTCCTTGGCCGAGACTTAGCAAGCATGTTTATGGGTTTGATTTTTCATTATGTGTGTTTGACATGTGATAATGAATTAAGCATGATTAATTGGACTAATTTGGTGCTTCGGAAATATCGATTTAGGTCATTAATCATCGTAATGCACTTTTGGTAATTAAATTGTGAAAATTGGATTTTTGGATTTAATTAATTGGGCCTAATTTTGGAAATTAGAATTTAAGTTGTAATTGGGCCTATTGGGCTTGATTTATCAAGTTTGGTTTAGGCCAAGTGGATTGGATCCAATTGGGCCCAAAACCTTAACCATAAAGCCCAATTGCGACTAATGAACCTTTAAAGTTTAATTGGGCCTAATGGGCCGAAATTGATTTCTAAGGCATTTTGGGTGATCCACTATTGGGCTTTGGTTGCCGAAGCCCATGCCTAAAGAAATTAATTGAAGCCCATTAGACTTGAATTAAATTGACGTTGGACGTTAATCGGACTTTGAGTCCCGACACGATTGAATTTGGAATTTAAATCGTAAAAGGTTTATTAATATAAAGTGCAATATTCAATTTGGAATTGAATAGTGAATTAGTATTAAATACATGTTAAATTGGATTTAATTATGTAGTTTAATTTAATTCATGAATTCGTACTTTGAGTACTTATTCGCAAAAACGAGTTTGACTCGAACAAAATCAAATCGTTGTTTGAACATTGGATGATCACTTAATTATCAGATTAATTAATTTGATTAGATTGATTGATAGCATGCTTGTATGTGTGAATACATGGTTGTGTTGAATGAATAACGTATATCGGATGGATATTAGTCGGGTGGGCAATTTTGGAAATTGTTGTAATAAATTTGATTTATTAAATTGGACCTGCGTGTCCAGCCTTATCACCTTCTTTCTCTTTGTATTCTCTTCTCACCTATTCCCCTCTATGTATATGAGGTTTCTTTAGAAGTGTAGTGTAACGGGTAGAAGTAGAAGTAGTACAAGTGCTAGCTTGAGTGAGAAAGAGAGAGATTTGATCTAGGATCAATGTGTAAAGTATCCATCCGCATATCGTTATTATTTTATTTCATACTCGCTTTATTATGTATTTAGAATGCATGTTTAAGGGTGTATGATGATGAGACCTTAACAAAGATAATTAAAATTGGTAGCCAATTTGCACGCGAAAAACCTCTCGTTAAATATCAGCTTTATTTCCTTCCATTGAGTGATTCTTACTCAAGATCCGAGATTGGCAGGGGTTGTTGGCCAAAGTCAAGCCCTTGTCCTTCGAAGATGTGTTTTAATCACGAGGCTTTGTTCCATATTGGTGTCTTGTCCAAGTGTGGTTTGTTGGCCAAAGTCAAGACCACTTCTTTGTCCAACGACATTGATTACGAAGCTTCCATGTCAATGGGTCCGCGCTTGACTGGGATCATTAGGTTTGTTTGTGCCAAAGCCAAGGCCTAGTTGATTCAGAGGAAAAAGGTTAGGGTATATATATTGGATATATAGGCATATATAAGATATATGTTTAGGACTTGGATGTCCACCTAACGGATCTAGGAGTTGGATTAGATCCAATTGATCGTAGAGATCTACCTAGTTAATTATCATACAATTGTTGGCCAAAGTCAAGGTTGTGTGATATTTAACGGGATCCTAGCCCACTAGGAAACACGGTTTCCCGAGTACTCGACAGAGGGTTAGAGGCTCGACGAAAATAGTGGGAGGCAAGTATTGAATTTGCAACATTCGTTCGAATACTCGCTAAAACACGCTCATTTTATTTTACTCGTCATATTAATTAAAAGTATTAGTCGGACTAATATTTTATGTTGTTTTAAATATATATAGTTGGACTATATACAAACTCATTCAATATATAGTTGATTTTATAATTGGATTATAGTAATCAATATAATTGAATTAAAATGATAGTTGATTTTATAAATGGATTATAGTAATCAATATTAAAATTATAGTTGATTAAATAATTGGATTATTGTAATCATTATAATAAATAGTACCTTATTAAAATTGATTAAATAGTTGGACTATTGAAATCATGAAAGAATTGAAAGGTTGAATATTTAAAATATATAATCCTTGGATTAAATGTTTTAAATGATTTAATTTTCAATTGGGAATTAATAATAGGTTAATTTATTTGATAATAAAATAACTTATTATGACTAAGCCCATATTAAGCAAATAGTAGAGCATAAAGTCTTTGGAAGATTTATGTGATGATGACTTTAGTGCTTAATTAATATACTTATAATAAATCTATCTTTAGATTTAAAAGTATTAAAATTGCAATTAATAATTCTTGAAGAATGATTTGACTATTCTAGTGGAGAAAAGTCAAAGTTTGCAATTGGGCATGTAGCACAAGGTGCACATCATTTTGATATTCTAAAACCCAAAGGTTTGTGAAATATTGAAAAGGATAATTGACATATCCCAAAGTGACTACCATTTGGATATGGAAGACACGAAGGAATTAAAGAAAGGGCGAGGCTCTAACTTTAAAAATATTTGTCAAAGTTATGTTCACTACTAGTATTGAAATTGAATACTTAGTGTGGTACATAAAATATATGTATTGACGTTCAGAATCCGCTGTGAGCTGGATACTGGCTTCAAGCCGAGATTTCTCTGCGAATTGGAAACGGGACGAAAGTCGCTGTTTCGACCGTAGATACCTAAGTTTAGGAACTACCCTTTTGGTATGTACTTAAATTAGGAAATGTTATAATGTAACTAGTTTACTAGAGACATTATCTCTATATCAGTGTTTAATCCATTGCGGATAAAACCTTTATATTCTAGAACACTAAAGTGTTTCATTATATAAAGATGATACTGAGATAAATACATTGGATGTAAATAACAGAATTTATATTTTGAATATAAATAAAATCTCAAACATATAAAATGACAAATAATAGCTCAAATTGATTTGATCAATGGAGACTTATTTGTGGCATTGTTGTCTAGGACACAATTAAACAAGACTCGTATATCCTACACTTTTAAGAGTGGGTACTAGGACTGATTTGACTATTCAAATAAGGTCTACGAATCTAGTTTATTAGGTTAAATACCTAAAATACTATTTACTTGGTAATAGTAAAAGGGCCACCGATCTGTTAGCCCTATTCATGGTGAAGTAAGTGGGCCCATATCTAGCCAGGCTAGATGTGAACGTGAATATTTCGTGACCTTAACGGATGCAGCATCGCGTTGTGGTTATGTGTTTCTTTTGAAGAACACAGATCGGAAACTTTTGAAGTTTCGACACGAAGTAAATTAACAGATCGGCTATAGTATTATTCCGCCACGGCAAGACCGTAATGGAAAATACTTAAGCAGTAGGTTTCTAATGTACATGAAAGAGTACGGTATTCTTTCATATGAGGACTCCTCCCGAGACACGTCAGTTAGACGGTGTGTTCAAACCAAAAAAACGAATTTTTGTTGGACATGATAAAGTTTATCACGAGTCGCTCTGAGCTACTATTTCCTTCAACAGGATATGTATTAACAGTGCAAAAACTTATTTGGAATAAGGTTCCATATAAATCTGTTTGACAGATATCATATAGGATATGAACAGGAAAGAAACGTGGTTTCTCATTCCTGATAATTTGGGTATGCCAGGCATAACGTTTGGATGATACCAAACTAAAAGACCCAAATTGGATAAGTGTCAATATAAGTTATCCTAAGGGAAACCTTAAGTATAGTACTTATATATCTCACATGAGAACAATGTAATTGTTGCTCACCATGCGGTTTTTCCTGAGAGGAATACCGATATGCAGTGGTCAGTGGGAGGATAGTGATACTCGATGAAAATCGGAGTAGTACGTAGTAACACTGTTCAAGGCACGAAGTCCTTAATGGAACACAAATAGTTCATCTATGATGAAACTATACCATTAATCTTCAAATACACAAGAACTAGTAGATCGGATAGAGTCAGAAAACAACCTAGGGTATGGGTTTCTGATCTAACCTCATAAAGATGTCAATCTTATGGAGGTGTACCATCCGACTACGTTATGAGGAAGTGATACGAGGTATCGACTCCCTGTTATGGCAAAGTGCCATGAGTCCGAAATGGATTCCATGTATAACAACTATGTTTGGATACTAGTTGTTGTACCACAAGGCGTTGTGCCTATGGTACATTAAACGTCTTCAAGGAAGACATACATGGAAGGCAACATACCAACGTGCAAAGCTAAGTTTTGACGGAAAGGTATCGTTATCAACATTATGTTAATAACGGTTCAACCTTTTACCTGTTGCCATGGTAAATCCATTTTGAAGATGCTTGTTGATAACTATATATTTCATTTATGAAATATGTCAGTTACAAATCAAAATCGCTTTCCTGAAAAGGAAACCTTTTGGAGGATGTTTACAACATCCTGACGATTTTGTATAACCGACAAACAAGGTTTGCGGGTTATTCGATCCATGTTTGGATTGATGCAAGCATAAGGTTCTTGGAACTGTCGTTTTGAAATAATCATAATGGTTTATGATTTGACTCAAAACGAAATAATTCTTGTGTATATAAGGAGGTTAGTGGGAGAGCGCACTGACAGTGATGAAATTCCCATAAAGCTATTGTTGAAAGCTTGGCTTTCAATAGAAATTCTCCGTAGAATTCTGGGGAGTAGTAACAACCTTTATTAGAGGAATAAAGATCTACTGGGATAGATTTGGAGTTGTTAACACTCTCTGGGAAATTGTACATTTAAAATGTACTTGTATTGGTGTCTCATACGCTTCAAGCATATGGAGTCACAATCAGGTCAATCCAAGTGACAGTCACTGGATTGAAGTTAAGAACATCTGTTAGTATCTCTGAGAACTAAAGATGCTATCTTTTACTATGGAGAAGGAGAACTTGAAGTGACTGGGATCACTGCTGCAAGTTTCCAAACAGTTAAATACTGCGGTACTATAAAGTTTGAACACGGGACAGTGAGCTGGAAATCTTCCAAGCAAGATAACTGTTGCCGAATAAACAACAAATGCGGATTATTGCTGCAGCTGAGGCAGCAATAGAAGTCTTTGGGTCGAAAATAAATCTAATTAGATTAGATATAGTTCTGTTAGCAGCTGAGCTAGGCGTCAGCACAGGCTAAGGAATTAAAGGTCTCATCGACGATCCAGATATATACTTCTATATCATCTGATTCGTTCGGATCATACATCGTGGCGATGTGTGATGATCGTATAAATCGCGTCAAACGATAATCAAACAAATCCGCTGACGAAAACCTTTCCTCAGCAATTTGAGCGAACCGTACATAGTTCAGGTGTAGGACACTTGAGTGACTCGCAATGTGCCAAGTGGGAGATTGTTGGACAAAATGACCCATAGCGTCACTATTTGCACAGATCATTGTGTTGTTGTAGCAAATTAACTATGTAACAAGGAAATTGCACTCTCGTCATTTGTGATTAGATCACCATAGATATATAAATGAAGAGAGGTCCCTATGATTAGTTCCTGGATTGAGATGATATGAGACAGTATCAGTCCACGAAGGATTAATCATTAAATATCCCTAGCCGTAGTATTATCGAGACTGGACATCGATAATGCGGAATAGGCTAGTATTGCACTTGTGCGCGTTGTGAGGGCACAACGGCATAGTTCTCATATATATAAGTATTGGATACTTGTGCAAGTGCGATAGGAGGTCGTGTTTCACCGATGGTACGGGAAACAGCTTCGCTCTGGATAGACCCTTCGGAATCCCATTGGTATTATGACTAGGTGTCTATGGGAGGCCGAAATCAAGGTAGGTGTGTATAGTCTTAACCTGAGACTTACATCGCTAATACTTACGACAATCGGTAAACTTTGGTTTTGGTGGTTGGGGGATCTTAACTGGTTCTGTGTTCACCACTTCTGGGTTTATCAGAGAGTCGTAGTGTATTGGATGTGATGTCGAGACGGAAGTATCACTCCAGTCATAATGGAGATGATGTCACGCAGGATACGGTATTAGTGCTCTTTTAGTGATGCGCATCCAATCGGGATATTATGACCAGGTCATGAATATCCGATTATAGAGACTAGTTACCAGACATCCGATATGTGTTTCGGACGGGGCAGACACTTATCCAGCCCCAGCCCTAGCACGTGACCATCCGATACTGGGCCGATATGCACAATACAATTGTATACTACGCTTGATACAGATCTAGATATTCTTTGATGAATATGTCCGGAGAACCTGGGAAGACTTGGTGCTTTGCTAGGAGTCGACCTTGTCTCGTAAATCGGTAGAACGTAGTACTTGGTACGTACGTGATTCGGATACTCCGACGACCGTATTTACTGCCAGATTATCCGGGGATCTCATGGGTCGCTTCCCGATAATCCACCGATGACGCACAACTCGCACTCTTGAATAATCTGGGATTATAATAGAAGAGAGAGAAAATTAATCTAGGATTAATAACGGAGATATTTTATCCGGGATAAAATATCGTCTAAAGAGAGAGAACGATTAATTTGGAATTAATCGATGAATTAATATATTCGATATATTAACGAAATTAGATTTCGACGCGGAATTAAAATTAGATTTTAATTCGGGCAAACGAGTTAATTCAGAATTAATTCGTTAGCGACGTAAATAATAATTTCGCCAGGCGTAATTATTTATTTAAATTCGATTGAATTAACGTCGCGACGTAAGCTCGGTATTTCGGAAATATCGAACCCGAACGCGTGAGTGCACGTGGGCCCACTTTCATTGGGAAACGTGTGGGGCCCACATGACACATGTCAAGATATGCATTAACTTTGAACATGTCATATTATGCTTATTTGACACTCTAATGCTTTGCATGGAGATTGTGTACAATGCACTCAATGGTATTGCATGGAAATGAAGTGTGTTTGACACTCTAAGCCTTTGCCATGAATTTGTGTCATAAGTTTATTATTAATTTAATGAATTATGGCATAAATATAAATTGATTTTGGTAAATCATTTTAATTAACAAACCATTACACAACACAAAACTTCTTCTCTCTCAAATCTCTCTTCTCTCACGCCCAAGGGGCAAAACTCACTGTTTTGGAACCAAAAAACCGTGACAAGGGAAGCCAAGAGTTGGGTTTTCATGGTGAAAACCGCAAGTGCTAGCACACTACGAGTCTTGCGAAGGTGGTAGGGAGGTTCCCCCATGAGACGGGATCCATCCGACGATGATTGGAGCTCCGTTTCTTCACTTAATTTTCTGTTTTTGTAGGCAGTGGACTGCATGCAGTAGGCTTACATGGCAGTGCGTTTTTGGGCTTGAATCGTCTCCAAATCGACTCTACCGATCAATGTGAGTATTCCGCTACCTCCGTTGATGTGTTCACACATAATTTCATGTCTTGTTTGACCTTGGGACCTTATAGAAAACCAACAACACCTACCCCGAAATCAGACTTCCATAGACACAAAGTCAGACTACCATGGATTTTGAGGGGTCTATCCAGAGCGAAGATTGGTTCCGTACCCATCGATAAACACAACCTCCTATTACACTTGCATAAGTATCCAATACTTAAATATATGAGAACTATGCCGTTATGCTCCCATAACCGCACAAAGTGCAATACTAGTCTATTCCGCATTATCGATGTCCAATCTTGATAATACTACGACTAGGGATGTTTTAATGATTAACCTTAGTGGATTAATATTGTCTCATTATCTTATTAATCCGGAACTAATCATATGGACTTTTATCATTTATATATCCCGGTAATCCAATTACAAATGATAAAAGAGCAATTTCCTTGTCAATAGTTAATTTGTACAACAACACCATGTTCTGTACAAATAGTGATGATATGGGTCATAATTGTCCAATAATCTCCCACGGCCTATATCCAATCACTCAAGTGTCTTACACTTGAACTATGTACGGGTCGCTCAAACTTCTCTGAGAAATTGCTTTCGTCAGCGGATTTGCAAAGTTATCATCTGATACGATTTATTCGATCATCACATCGCCACGATGTATGATCCGGAACGAATCAGATAAACAGTTGAAGTATATTCTTGGATCGTTGATGAGACAATTAATTCTTTAGCCTGTGTTGTAGCCTAGCTCAGCTGCTAACAGAACTACTCCTAATCCAATTAGGATTATATAGATCCAAAGTGCTTCTATTGCTGCCTCAGCTGCAGCACTATTCCTCTTTTGTTGTTTATTCGGAAACAGTATCTTGCTTGGAAGATTTCCATCTCACTGTTCCGTTATTCAAACTATATAGTACCGCCTATTACGACTTATAGTCGTTTTTATCGGTTAGGAAACTTGCAATAGTGAACCTAGTCACTTCAAGTTCTCATTCTCTATAGCTTAAGAAAGCATCCTTAGATCATCTAAGATACTTAAGGATGTTCTCAACATCAATCCAGTGACTATCACTTTGATTGGCCTGATTGTGACTCCATATGCTCAAAACATATGAGACACCAGGTCGCGTACATTTATTACAATGTACAAGTTCTCTGAGAGTGCCAACAACCTTTAGATCTATCCCAGTAGATCCTTATTCCTAGAATAAAGGTTGTCTCTCCCAAGAATTCTATGGAGAATTTTTCATGAAAGCCAAGCTTTCACCGATCGTATTATGGGAATGACATTTCCAAGAAATGATATATTATCATTATATAGGACAATCACTATCAGTGCGCTCCCACTAACCTCCTTATATACATAAGAATCATATTCGTTTTGAATTAAATCATATACCATTACGATTACATCAAAATGATAGTTCCAAGAACACAATGCTTGCCTCAATCAATAAATGGATCGAATTAACTTCCAAACCTTGTTTTCTTGTTTTGGTACGACAAAACCATCAAGATGTTGTAAACATCCTCCAAAAGGTTTCCGTTTAAGGAAAGCGATTTTGACGTTCAGTTGCCACATTTCATAAATGAAACATGCAGCATAAGCAAGCATTATCCAAATGGATTTAACCATGGCAACTAGTAAAAGGTTTCGTCGTAATAGACACAATGTTGATAACGATACCTTTTCGCTACAAGCCTAGCTTAGTATGTTGGTATGTTTCCATCCATGTATGTCTTCCTTGAAGACTTATATAGTACCAATAGGCACAATGTCTTCCGGTACATCAACTAGTGTCCAAACTTAGTCGGTATACATGGAATCCATTTCGGACATCATGGCACTTTGCCATAATAGGGAGTTGATACCTTGTATCACTTTCTCATACGTAGTCAATTCGTCTTCCTCAATAAGATTGACATCTTCATGAGGTGAGATCAGAAACCCATACCTCCCAGGTTGTTTTCTGACTCTCTCCGACTTGCGCGGTTCTTGTGTATTCGAAGATTATGGTATAGATTTATCCCTGATGAAATGTTTGTGTTCCGTTTAAGGAATCGGTGCCTGGAATAGTATTACTCCGATTTTCATCGAGTTTTAGTTTCCTCCCACTTTCCACTGCATATAGGTATTCCTCTTAGGAAAACCGCATGGCGAACAATAATTACATTGTTCTCTTGTGAGTTGTATATGTACTATACTTTGGTTTCCCTAGGATAACCTACAAATTAGGCACTTATCTGATTTAGGTTCTAGTTTGGTATCATCCAAACATATGCCCAGCATACCCAAATCTTCAAGAATGAGAAAACCCGGTTTCTTTCCTGTTCATATCTAATATGAAATCTGTCAAACAGATTTTTATGGAACCTTATTCAAAATAAGTATTGCACTATTTAAATGCGTATCCCAAGAAGGAAAATGGTAGCTCAGAGCGACTCATAATTAACCTTATCATGTCCAACAAAATTCGGTTTCTCAGTTCGGACACACCGTCACTAGAGGTGTTCCGGGAGGAGTCCACTGTGAAAGAATACTATACTCTTTCAAGTAATCGAGAAACTTATTGCTTAAGTATTTTCCACCACGGTCTAACCATGACGGTTTTATACTTTAGCCAATCTGTCTGTTTACTTCGTGTCGAAACTCTTTGAATTTATCAAAATTTTCCAATTTATGTTTCACATGAAACACATAACCATAACGCGATGCCACATCCGTAAAGGTTACAAAGCATTCATATCCACCTTTAGCCTATCTAGATATGGGCCCACCTACGTCACTATGAACGAGGGCTAACAGATCGATGGCACTTGCACTTTTACCAAGTAAAAGGTGTTTTAGGCACTTTGCCTAATAAACTAGATTCGTAGACATCATTTGAATAGGATCAAATACGTCCTAGTATCCACTCTTCAAAAGTGTGGATATACGAGTCTTATTTAATGTGTCCCAGACAACAATGCCACAAATAAGTCTCAACTGATTAATTCAGTTTGAGCTATTTGTTTGTCATGTTATACGTTTGAGATTTATTTATATTCAAAATATAAATATTGTTATTTACATCTAATGTGCTTATCTCAATATCATCTTTATAAAATGAAACACTTTAGTGTTCTAGAATATAAAGGTATACCCGCAACGGGTTAAACTCTGATATAGAGATAATATTTCTTGTCAAACTAGGTACATTAATAGTTTCCTAATTTAAGTACATACCCGAAGGGCAGTTCCTAAACTTAGGTTTCTACGGTTAAAACAGCGACTCTCGTCCCGTTTCTGACTCGTAGGTAGATCTTAACTGAAGCCAGTATCTTGCTTTTCAGCATATCCCGCACATCAGTACATATATATATATGTACCACATCTAGTATCAAAAATCCAATTTTGAAACTAATAGTGAACATGTTTATGACAAACATACTTGAAGTCGGAGCCTTGCCCGGCCTTCACTTCCTTCATGTCTGCCTTGTCCATATGACAGTCACACTTCCAGTCACTCCGTTTGCCACAGTTTAGGCAGACATCTTGGGAAATGTCCTTTGTCTTCCTAGAAGACTGTGATGATTTTTGCCTTTGCCCCTTTTAGAAGCTCTGGCTTTGCCTCCTTGGGCATAGCCATCAACTCTCCAAGTGTTTACTCTTTGTTCACAATGAGCCTGCCCTAGCATTCAGGTAGAGACTATAAGATCAAATATTTGGTAGTCTCCGAGCAATTATCATATTTGGACTTTATGGAAATGGTTTTAGGCCTAATTGGATCCAACCAATTATCCTAAACCAAACTTGCCCAACCAAGCCCATTAAGCCCAAATACAACATTATTAGCCCAATTCCAAATTAAGCCTAATTAATTTAATCACAATATTCCAAATTTAACAATTTAATCAATTAAAGTGTATTATCCATAATTAATTATTTAAATCAACATTTCCAAAATACCAATTTACATAATTAATCATGCTTTAATTAATCAACTTATGTCTAACACAAATTGAAGTAAATCAATCCAACATGCTCTCTCCAAGTCTCACGGCAATTCAAGGGATTTTATATCCGATTTTGATTTCAATCCAATTAAATCACAAATCAATATATCCTAACATTTTAAACACATCCAATGGCTTAAAATGAAAGTCACCATGACCTACAAGGGTCTTACAGATTCGGCCAAGGTAAGCAATTAAGGGAAAATTAATCTAATTAATTTTTCTCCAAATTCATCATGCATAACTCTTAGTTATCATAATCTAAGCATACTCAACCAATCAATTTGAAGAAAATCATGCTCAAATCACAAAATCCCAAATTAAAGTTTAAGAACCCTAAATTCAATTTCATGTTCAATTATAGCTCTGATACCATTTTTGGGTTTCCTAGGTCAAACCAAGATCAAATTAAGCAAGAAATCATGTGAATACGCAAAGTAAAGTAGCGGAAAATACTCACTTTGATCGGCTAAGTGGATGTAGGAGATAACAAAATTCCAAGCCTTTGTGTTGTACTCCAAGCTTTCCTTTGATGTATGTTGAGCTTCCAAGCTTTGTTAATGAGATTCAAAACTCATGGGAAACGTTTCCCTATCACCTTTGTATGATCCATTGTGAGTACTAGCTCTTAGAAAATTGGAACAATTTTTCTTCCTTTTTGTTCTTGAAAGTTTCGGCCAAGCCTATGAAAAAAAGAAGAGAGGCGTGAACAAGGGAGAGAGATGGAGAGAATGAAAATTTGACTTGTGTATCTTATTTTCAAAAACAAAATCATATACCAAATATCTAACATTTGGTAAAAGTCAATCATCTCTCACCAACTTGGAGTGTAAATCAAGTTTCCATCATTTCCTACACTAACTTCCATCACCATAAAGGTAAATGATTGACTAGTGATGTGACTTGATGTGACTTGTGGGCCCTACTTGAATTCAAAATCCGAATGGGCCCGCAAACAATCCCGAGCTCGGGTTCGCTAATTCCGAATTAACGAATTTCCGTTGCGACGTAATTAAATCAAATTTAATTAAATAATTATGCCTAGCAAAATTACTATTCACGTCGCTAGTGAATTAATTCTAAATTAACTCGTTCGCCCCCGAATTAAAATCTAATTTTAATTCCGTTATGAAATCTAATTTCATATAATATATCGAATATATTATTTTAATCGATTAATTCCAAATTAACCGTTCTCTCTCTCTTTTCATTGAATTTTATCCGAGATAAAATTTCTCCGTAATTAATGCTAGATTAATTTTCTCTCTCTTCTAATTAATCCCAGATTAATTATCTTCGAGTCATACGTCATCGGTGAATCTTCGGGAAGCGACCCATGAGATCCCTGGATATGTTGGCAGTAAATCAGGTCATCGGAATATCCTAATACGTGCGTACTCAGTACCACATTCTTACCGATTTACAAGACATGGTTGGCTTCTAGCAAAGCGCTGTGCCTGCCCAATTCTCCAAAAATATTCTTTTAAGGAATATGTAATCTATGTCAGGCGTAGTATACATAGTATTGCGTATTGCGATCCAGTATCAGATGTCACATGCTAGGCCTGTGGCTGGAATTGTGTCTGCCCCGTACGAAGCACATATCAGATCTCTGGTAACTAGTCTCTATAATCAGATAAACATGACCTAGTCATATTATCCCGATGACTACAGTACATGTAGACAACAGAACCTGGGCGACGTTGTTCTAGGCTCGCGGCCTAGTTTGGAAGTACGAAATAACATGGAGTCGCCACCCGGTGTGAACCGGGACAAAGATTTAAGGCCGCACTCACCCATCGCAAGGGAAGACCTCAAACCGTTGGGTTCGGAATGGTCCCTTACTTATGTCACTTGTGATGATATGATTTGTGCAATTAATCAACCGAGTCTACTAAATAATCATGCTCAAGGGTACTTAGATCTAACATGCTTTCATCCAAATAACTCCACGCAATATACACAACAAGCATATTGAACCATTAAATCAACATGTATAAATCATCACCCAAACGCATCATAAACTAAGAACATGCATAATGAACAACCTAAACATGCTTTAACAATAAATAACAAACTAAATTAAACCATGCTTTAAATAATAAACAAATAACCTAAAGACTATAACATGCTCAAATACAAGTTAGGATGACGAGATACGTGTGTCTTAAGTGGTACGTGGCATTGTATCCCGAGTGCAGACCATACTACCGTCCATTCGGAATCGGCTATGGAATTTACGTCCGGGTTTCCATCCGATATACCACAAAAGGGAACACATATCCCGCTCATCCAACAATCATATCATGCTTCAAAGTACTGTTTCAATCGGTCCACGTTGATCGGCTCGGTGAACTCGTTTCCTTCCAAGTCTGATAGCTTCACTGCTCCATTTCCCATTACCTTCTGCACTATGTAAGGTCCTTCCCAGTTAGGTCTGAATTTTCCTCTCGATCTGTCGTTGACGGCCTCTACTGCTTAAGTACCAAATCACCCTTTCTGATCTTGGTGGGGCGTACTTTCTTGTTGAATGCTCGGGCTAGTCTCTTCTGATACAACTGCATGTGATACAAAGACTTCGTTCTCTTCTCATCCAGCAGTGATAACTGATCAAACCTCTGTGCGGCCCATTCTGGTTCCGGTAATTCTGCCTCTGCTAAAATCCTCATGGACTGTATTTCCACTTCTACTGGAAATACTGCTTCCATTCCATAGACCAAAGAGTAAGGTGTGGCCCATGTTGCTGTTCTTACTGATGTTCTGTACCCCCACAAAGCATACGGTAATTTCTCGGCCCAATCTCTGTAATTTTCTGTCATCTTGGCTAAAATCGTCTTTATAGTCTTGTTGGCTGCCTCAACTGCCCTATTTGCCTGCGGCCTGTATGGTGATGACTTGTGGTGGCCTATCCCATATCTCTGTAACATTGCCTTCACCTCCCCTTGAAACTGAACTCCGTTGTCTGTCACTACATGATGCGGCATACCATACCGACAAATGAGGTTCCGAGCTATAAACTTTGCCATATGTTTTGCTGTAAAATTACGGAATGATTCGGATTCTACCCACTTCGAGAAGTAATCTATTGCCAGTACTATGAAGCGATGCCCATTTGATGCATTCGGTCGAATTTCCCCAATCATATCAATCCCCCATACTGAGAAAGGCCATGGCTCTGACAACCCGTGCAACTCTGTGTGCGGTAAGTGATTCAAATTACCATGTGCTTGACAATCATGACAGTGCTTTACCATCTTTGTGCAGTCTGTTTCCATGGTTGACCAATAAGAACCTTGTCTCACTATCTTTCGGGACAGATTCAACCCGTTCATGTGCGGACCACATACCCCGGCGTGTATTTCTTCCATTACATGCTGGGCTTCTTCATTTCTCAAACACTTCAACTGAATACCGTTTGCTTGCCTCTTGTACAGTTCTCCTTTCAAAGTCACATACTGGGAAGCTAACTTCTGAATGGCTATTCTGTTTTTCTGCTTGCCCCTTCCGGGAGTTCACCATGTTCCAGATACCTCTGAATGTCATAATACCAAGGTTTACCATTGTCGACCTCAACTTCCAGAATTCTTTCTATCTCATAAACAGGTATGCTTGCTGTTGTCAGTATCAACGGTCTCATCACTAACTTTTCTGGATTTTCCCAGTTGCTGCAAGTGTAGCCAATGCATCTGCCATCTGATTCTCCTCTCTCGGTAAGTGCTGAAACTTACACTCGGGGATAACTTGTGCCAATTTTCTGAGGTGAAAAAGGTAAGGTTTCAACCGTTCTTCTTTCAATTCCCATTCTCATCGCATCTGCTGGACCACCAACATAGAATCTCCGTAGACTTCCACACTCCCGGCCTTCAAGGCTATCAATGCCGTCAAACCAAAAGCACATGCTTCATACTCGGCCATGTTGTTAGTCACTCTGAATGTCAACCTCTTGGCCAAAGGCAAAGTATCTCCCTCGGGGGTCAGTATCACGATCCAATTCCGGCTCCCTTGTAATTCACTACTCCGTCAAAATACATCTTCCATCTCTGGACTGTTATTGCTTGGATCTCTTCATCTGGAAATTCAAACTTATACTGATCCCCCTCAACAGGTTGAAATGCCAGAAACTCTGCTAGCTCTGCTCGCCCTTTGATCTCTTTGGAGGTGAGATACTCAATGTCAAACTCTGTCAGCAATACCAACCATCTGCCCAATTTTCCCACTAGTGAAGGCACCGAATGAAGATACTTCAGAGGATTTTCCTTTGCCACTACCTGGATCTTGTATGACTGGAAATAATGCCGTAATTTTCTGGAAGCCCATACCATTGCAATAGAGATCTTCTCAACTTCCTGATATCGAGTCCTCATACGGAGCATCTTCTTACTCAGATAATAGACTTCATGTTCTACCTCTGTCTTATCAGCCCTTACCGTCATTGCCCTCAGTGCTTCTGATTCTATAGCCAAATACAATATCAAAGGTCTGCCCGGTCTCGGAGGTTTCAATACAGGAGGCTTTACCAAGTACTCTCTGATTTTGTCGAAGGCTGTCTGACACTGTTCATTCCATCTCACTGGCTGATCTTTTCTCAACAGTTTGAAGATAGGCTCACATACTGACGTCAACTTGGCGATGAACCGACTGATGTACTGAATCTTCCCCCAAGATTCTCCGACTTATTTTTTGTCTTCGGTGCAGGCATTTCTGTGATTGATTTGATTTTCTCAGAATCTACCTTTATTCCGCCCATTCCCACTGTATGACCAAGCAATTTCCCTGATGTCACCCCAAACACACATTTCTTGGGATTTAGCCGCAGGTTGTATCTGTCAACTCTCTGAAGGAACCTTTCCAGTGCTTCGATATGCCCAACCCTTGTCTCTGATTTCACCAACATGTCATCCACATACACCTCAATCTCTTTGTGCATCAAGTCGTGGAAAAGTGTAGTGGCCATCCGCTGATAAGTAGCCCCCGCATTCTTAAGCCCAAACGGCATAACCTTGTAACAATAAGTACCCCCACTCAGTAACAAATGCAGTTTTGTGTTTGTCTTCCTCAGCCATGAGAACCTGATTGTAACCTGAAAACCCATCTGCAAATGAATACATAGCAGATAAAGCCGCACTATCAACCAGAACATCTATATGCGGCATAGGAAAATCATCTTTCGGACAAGCCTTGTTGAGATCTCTGTAGTCTACACACATTCTGACCTTCCTATCTTTCTTTGGCACCGGTATTATATTAGCCAACCACTCATGATACTTTACTACTTCCAGGAACCCCACATCTATCTGTTTCTTAACTTCCTCTCTGACTTTCTCAGCCCATTCTGGTCTCATCCGTCGGAGTTTCTGTTTTACTGGCCTCATATTCGGATAAGTTGGTATTGTGTGTTGGGCAATGTTTGTGTCTACCCCAGGCATGTCCTAATAGGACCAAGCAAACACTTTGGCATATCTGACCAACATTTCTTCTAGTTTCTCCCTTTCTTCGGAGGTACTTACACTTGCAATCGGAATTTCCTTGGGGTTCTCAAGTGTACCCAAGTTAAATGCAGTAGTTCTGGCTGAACTAATGTCAAATATGCTTGATTCGTGTAGAGTAAATGGAAATGAATCAGGCAAGTAAGCAAAAGAAATGTCTTTATTATTGGATAATGCGGAAGTACATTAAAAAAAATCAGGAAGGTAAATGTCTTCATCATCTATAGACACTTCTTCCTCTGCAATCAGGTCTTCCTCAGCTTTTCGTCCTCTCCCAGAGTCAGGCTCTCTAACTTCAGTAGTTCTTCCTCCCAATTCTCTTTTTTCCCCACAATTTCTTCAACTATCAGCTTCTTACCCAACATATCCTGGAAGATCTCAAACCCATGTACCAAAATTCCATTAACTTCCACAGGTTCAAGCTCCCATTGATATCCTGAAGCTTTCACAAAACACTCCATCAGTTTCAGGCCTTTTTTCTTGACCTTCGGTTTTTCTTCATCAGATTTGTACCCCAAACCTTTCCGAGTAGTATGTCCTTTGAAATCTGGCAATTTTGAACCTTCACCCGGCTCAAACTTCATTTTTTTCATGATCCTAGCCACCCTAGGATCCACCCATTCCTCAAAAATAGCTGACACCTGAACCTCGTGAAAGGTTGTATCTCCAAGGCAGCCACGACATTATCTACCTCAGCCCGGATAGTAACAACTTCTCCCTCATACGGGAACTTGATCATCTGATGTAAAGTGGAAGGCACGCCCCCAAGTTTGTGAAACCAAGGCCTTCCCACAATAAGGCAAAAGTGGCTGGGATGTCCAGCACTGTAAACTCAACTTCATCTTCAATAGGGCCTACCTTGACCATAGCCACAAAAGTACCCTCGACTCCCATTTTACTATCATCATAAGCTTTAATAGTCATGTTGGAGGGGTCCAAGTCTGTTGCTTTCATACCCAATCTCGCCAGAATTTTCAGCGGGCACACATTGATGGACGAGCCGTCATCCACCATCACACATGAAGTTCTCTTGCCCCTCACCTCGGCCCTGATAAATAGAGGCCTATTATGATTTCTCCCCTCCACCGGGAGTTCATCCTCAGAAAAAGATATCTGCAAAGCTTCTTTCTGAACTGACCCAACAAACATTGCAGGGTTGGCATCTTCCGGTACCACAATCTTGCTCAAGGCCTCAACCATGGCCTGCCTATGCTCCCGAGATGCCCATAACAGTTCCCAGATACTCACTTGTACTCTAGTCTTCCTCAATTGCCTCAGCACTATATCCCCCTCAGTATTTTCTACATTCTCAACCACTTCTCTACCATATGTCAAAACTTCCTTACCCTTCTCGCCATATCATTGTAAAAACGACCACTGCGCGTCATTCCCCTTACTTCTTCCTCATCACTGCTAGAGAAATCAAGCCAAAAGTTTTTTCCCTGCTCAGTCTCATCTTCACTAGTACTATCCCAGATTCCCAGGCAAAAGGCTTGAGGGTGAAAGGATTTTAGGACAAGGTCTTCTGGGAGGCCAGAATTGATCATATAGGCTGGTGGTGGTACGGCACGATAGTTGGGTAAGAGGTTTCTGTGTGTGTCAGGCTGTTCTGTTTCTAGGTCAGGTATTTTCTTGGAGTCTATCAGGTCTTGGATTTCAGGGCGGAGTCGGGCGCAGTTGTCGGTGTCATGGCTCTTTTGTTGGTGAAAGTGACGGTAAAGGCTTAGGTTATAATGTGATGGTGGGGGATTGGGTATTGGTTTGGCTTCTAGGGGTGACAGAAGTCCTTGTCTCTTCAACTTCTCCAATACTTTGGACAAGGGCCTACCCAAGTTGGAGAATCTCCGGTTCCGGATAGCGGCAATCTCAGCAGAAACGGACTTTGTTCTCGATGTCCCCCCAATGGGCCTTATGTTCAGACCATAGAATTTTCTGTTTTCGGCCTCTTATTCCTTAATATCCATGACAGTTTCCCTCAACTGCCGAAAATCAGTAATCATGGAGGTCATCCTCCTTAGCTTCCCATAGATGGAGGGCTTGGTGCCCTTGATGATCATTTTAATATGGTCCTTCTCCGAGGGCCTAGTTTGCATTTTCAACAACTGACCCCTCCACCGGTCTACATACTCCTTAAAACTCTCATCTGATTTCTGCTTAACATTCTCCAGATCACGGAGTGACAGATCGATCTCTAGGTCAGTGACATACTGCTTCAGGAAAGCATCAGCCGACTCCCTCCAATCTTCCTTCACTTTCTTCTCCAAACTGTGGTACCACACCATGGGATCTCCCTCGAGCGACCTTCCAAACATTTTCTGCACTTGGTGCTGAGATAAGCCAACTGAACTCATGACTGATACAAACTGTCGGAGATGCACCCTTGGATCTCCATTCCCGTTAAACTTAGCCATATCAGGCATCTTGAACTGTGCCGGCAACTATTCCTCGAAAGTCAGTGTGTCATAATCCAGGAAATCTTCATTCTTACCCCTCATCTTGCGGGTAACTGACTCAACCTGATCTCAAAGTTTCTGTAACTTTGCCTGAGACCCAGATACTCTACCTGTTGCATAATCTGCCATATCATCATCAAAAGTGGGGATATCATCCCCCAACCCATTCGGAGGCTCCTCACGCCTCACATTCTCAGAATTTCCCCCAGCACGGGGCACAGCCATACCAGCTATAGCAGTAGTCAAGGCTTGCAACTGTTCAGTAATCTTGGCGAGACCGTTCTCTAACTGATCCATATGGGATACCTCATTACCGGATTCACTCATGACTGTTACTGTTCTTTTAATGAGCCTTGTTCCTTCTCTAACCCAAACGGTATCTATGATGTCTTTTTGAGACATAGAAGGTGTTAACATGACATATGTATGTATGAGGTGCATGAGATGCATGTAATATATATAATATACTAAATCAACTAAAATTTTCAAACAAATCGGCCCGTTATCATTTTAGAAGCTTTTGGCTAACTGTCATAGGAGTGAACTCGTCCCAGTTTAAATGGCCCAATGAGTACACATCTTATGGCAAGGAGCCCAACTAATTCCAAATGGTAATGTTCCGAACACAATCACAAAGTGGCCCATCAATCACTTGGAAGCCTTTGGCCCAATCATCATAAAATACGTTCTTGTCCCTGTTTAAATGGCCCAACAAGCCCATATCCCATGACAAATGGTCCAAATGGATCCAAACGGCAATGTTCCCAAACACAAGCATAAAAGAAAGATAATGCAAACATAAAACAATGATTTCTACAGAATGGCCCATCAACATTTCAGAAGCTTTGGGCCTAATGGTCATAAGGTATGAACTCGCCCCAGTTTAAATGGCCCAGCAAGTTCGCATTTCTAACAATAGTCCAACTGCATCCAAATGAGGATGGTCCATAAGCACATATTCAAGGAAATAATAGTTACTTTAACCATACAAACCCGGTCTATGGATGGGTTCGCAAGAGTGTAGACAAAGGCTCTCACCGGCGAAGGATGGCCCACAACTAGGTCTCCCCAATCAAGGGTTCGAGCGACCAAGTGAGCGCACCCGTTTTTATACACTAAGGTACGTGCCAATGAGCTATGGTGTGTGACTGACTGTCAAATGGATTTCCCGTTGTAGATTCCCCAGAGGGAGGGTGGAGCGAGGCTCTCTTAAGTACCCTAGCCTCTTAGGCTCTTATCGCTTGGTGACAGGAATAAACAATGTGTCCTCCAAATTAGTCCATCACAATAGGCTAAGGGTAGATGGCCATATAGGTGCCTTCACAGCTTTTCCTTCTAGGAAGGTAGTGAATGAAGAAATATACCAAACCATTACCTAGCCTCAAGATGCCCTTGATTAAACCCTCATTTTATCCACTAAAGACACGGTCAATTAGAACATAAATCCAAACATTACAAGACAATATTTCAGGGCCGATTCTCTATCCCCAGTGGAGACGCTAGACTGTGGGACACAGAAACTGGATGACGCATGCTGTTCTAGGTTCGCGGCCTAGTTGGGAGTACGGAGTAGCCACGGGGGACTAAACCGGAGAAATAATGGAGTCGCCACCCGGTGTGAACCGGGAAAATGAGATTTAATGCCGCACTCACCCCTCGTAAGGGAAGACCTCAAATCGTTGGGTTCAGAATGGTCCCTTATTTATGTCACTTGTAATGGAAGGAGTTGTGCAATAATTTAATCAAGCTTAAGTAACACTTATTTCCAAGAGTATCATGCTTCTAAGTTCTCATGCATACATCAACAAGTTCATCTAAATTTACATGTAACACATATCCAAATTTGCATACAGCCTATTTGCATGTAATCTATGTTTCAATTTGCATACATAAAGATTAACATACGTCAAGTATACAAGTTAATAAACACATTATACTCATACATGTGGGGAATACAGACGAATGACACCTACACAATCTTGCATAATGCATAGAAACAATCAGGTTCATCATACGAAGGAATAGCTACTAGGGACAATTATGTACGAAATCTGATGAAAAAAACTCAGCTCAGGGGGTGCGCGTTCGCGTAGCGTTCGAGAACGCGTTTGAACGGTAAACAGAAGGTTCGCGTTAGTATAGCGTTCGAGAACGCGTTCGAACGGAGCCAGACCTGATGCATGAAACACTAAGAAGATGCATGCGCGTTCGCATAGCGTTTGATAATGCGTTCGAACGGTAAACAGAAGGTTCACATTCGTGTCGCATCCGGGAACGCGTTCAAACGGAACTAGACCTGATACATGAAACACAAAGAAAATACGTGTGCGTTCGCGTAGCGTTCGAGGGACGCGTTCGAACGGTAAATAGAAGGTTCACGTTCGTGTGGTGTTTGAGAACGCATTCGAACGAAACCAGACCTGATGCATGCAACACATTCATAGATAAACAAATCCACAATGTGGGACCTCATGTATCTGATTGAACTCATCTCACATCCAATTGAATATACACCAACCGGCGCGGCAAAACATCGTGGTAAAGGATTTTAACCTCTCCAAATAGGGGACCTTTAATCCGACTTACTAAGCCCATGCGCTCGATCGCGTCATGCATACAAAAATAAAGACAATGACATCAAACTTAGTATGCCCGATTGAAAATATCTTACATCCAATCGAACACACATCAACCAGCGCGGCAAAGCATCGTGGTAAAGGATTTTAACCCCTCCAAATAGGGGACCATTAATCCGACTTACTAAGCCCATGCACTCGATTGCGTCATGCATACAAAAATAAAGACAATGACATTAAAGTTAGTATGCCCGATTGAACATATCTTACATCCAATCGAACACACATCAACCGGCGCGGCAAAACATCGTGGTAAAGGATTTTAACCCCTCCAAATAGGGGACCTTTAATCCGACTTACTAAGCCCATGCACTCGATCGCGTCATGCATACAAAAATAAAGACAATGACATCAAACTTTTAGTATGCCCGATTGAACATTTCTTACATCCAATCGAACACACATCAACCGGCGCGGCAAAGCATCGTGGTAAAGGATTTTAACCCCTCCAAATAGGGGACCTTTAGTCCGACTTACTAAGCCCATGCACTCGATTGCGTCATGCATACAAAATAAAGACAATGACATTAAACTTAGTATGCCTAATTGAACATATCTTACATCCAATCGAACACACATCAACCGGCGCGGCAAAGCATCGTGGTAAAGGATTTTAACCCCTCCAAATAGGGGACCTTTAATCCGACTTACTAAGCCCATGCACTCGATTGCGTCATGCATACAAAATAAAGACAATGACATTAAACTTAGTATCCCCGATTGAATATATCTTACATCCAATCGAACACACATCAACCGGCACGGCAAAACATCATTGTAAAGGATTTTAACCCCTCCAAATAGGGGACCTTTAATCCGACTTACTAAGCCCATGCACTCGATTGCGTCATGCATACAAAAATAAAGACAATGACATTAAACTTAGTATGCCCGATTGAACATATCTTACATCCAATCGAACACACATCAACCGGCGCGGCAAATCATCATGGTAAAGGATTTTAACCCCTCCAAATAGGGGACCTTTAATCCGACTTACTAAGCCCATGCACTCGATTGCGTCATGCATAAACAAGTAACATACGGAATTCAAATGACGAAGAATAAATAAATCAAAGCAACATAAATCAAAGAAGGTGTCGTTTACTCAGATCATACTACGTGGAGTTGTATCCCGAGTACAGATCATACTACCGTCCATTCGGAATCGGCTATGAAATTTATGTCCGGGTTTCCATCCAATATACCGCGAGAGTTGACACATCTTTTATTTTATTCCAAGTCCACAACATACAATATTTCATGATACATGCATATTTATCTACTCAAGGGCCACAACATGCATTTTGACATAACAATCATGCGAACGATACTCAATGAATAATAAAAATAAAACAGGAAACGAATGTGGAAAATACCCTCAGGTCTAACCTTTTACGTCGACTTTTGGACTCGCGTTTCATGGCCGTCGGAAGGGCTATCGCTCCGTAACTCCTCCGGTTCACTGGTTTAGCGTCTTAGCTCACTGTTTTGCTAGTTTGCTTGCTGTTTGGTCTCCGTTTTCCTGCTGTTTCCTCTGTATTTTTTGCTCACTGTTCAGGTCACTGTTTTGACGTTTCAACGGACTGTTTCGAGTGTTTTTTGTGGGTTTTAAGTGCAGTTTTTATGTTACTAGTCTAGGGATTTTAGGGACTGTTTTGAGGGCTAATAGGAGTGCAGTTTTTCAGTACTGCAGGGAGGTTTACGGGGCTACTGTTTCGGTGATATAGGGAGGCTTATGAGGCTTTGTTTTTGACGTGCGAAGGGCTGCTGTATTGGTGTATTTTTCGGTGATGTGAGGGAGGCTTATGGGGCTGTGTTTTTCGGTCAAGTAAGGGAAGAAGATGAAGAGAAATTTGTTATATTTTTTGTGTAATATGCGTGAATGGAGAGCTTGGAGAGGGGGTTGGAAATTCTTTGCTTCTTTTTTCTTGTGATGGGCGTCAATTAGGAGGAGGGAATGCCTTGGAGAGGTGTGGTTTATATAGAGAAAGGCTAGAGCTTCACCTTGTCTCACAAGGAATAGGATTTGGCATTAAATGGAGGATTTGATTTGGTATCCAACAAGGAAAAGATTAGATTGAGGGGGGACAAATTTGGTTCAAATTAGGAATACAATATATTTGATTGGTTAGGATTAGGCATGGCATTTTTTTAATTTAGTATGTAATATATTTGATTTGTCCAAATTAGGTATGATTATATATTATGTTTTATTTAATTGGTAAATGGCTTAAAATATTTTATTTAATTCAAATACATTATCTAATTAATATTTGATTTAATTTGGGTGTAATTTAAGGGCCTTGGGCGTGTGGGCCTAGCAGCAAAACCAGAAATACCGACACCGTTCGAACGCCTCTTAGAACGCTGCACGAACGTCCGCAATCTGTTTGATGTTCAAACGTGGTAACGAACGCAGCACGAACGAAAACAATGAACTTGTGAAATGAACTTGACGACATACTTATTCCGAATTTCCCCTTCCAACGTCCGTTTCCCGCAATATCCTTAACTAAAAAGGTAGTGCCTCCAACTGAGACTTATCATCGGGTTTCACATGCAAAAATGCAATGCCTACAACCATGTTATGTACAAATAGTGATGCTATGGGTCATAATTGTCAAACAATCTCCCACTTGGCCTATAGCCAATCACTCAAGTGTTCTACACTTGAACTATGTACGGGTCGCTCAAATTTCTGCTGAGAAACTGCTTTCATCAGCGGATTTGAAAGGTTATCATCTTATACGATTTATTCGATCATAACATCGCCATGATGTATGATCTGACGAATCAGATAAAATAGTTGAAATACATACTTGGATTGTTGATGAGACCATTAATTCTTTAGCCTGTGTTGTAGCCTAGCTCAGTCGCTAACAGAACTACACCTAATCTAATTAGGATTATTATAGATCCAAATCGCTTCTTTTGCTACCTCAACTGCAGCAATATTCCTCTTTTGTTGTTTATTCGGCAATAATATCTTGCTTTGAAGGTTTCCAGGTCATTGTTCTGTTATTCAAACTATATAGTACCCTTATTACGACCTATAGTCATTTTTGTCGGTTTGGAAACTTGCAACGGTGAACCCAGTCACTTCAAGTTCTCCTCCTCCATAACCTAAGAAAGCATCCTTAGTTCGTCTAAGATACTTAAGGATGTTCTTAACATCAATCCAGTGACCATCACCTATATTGGCCTGATAATGACTCCATATGCTAAAAGGATATGAGAAACTAGGTCACGTACATATATTTCAATGTACGATTTCTCGGAGAGTGCCAAAAACTTTTAGATTTATCCTAGTATATCCTTATTCCTAGAATAGCCAAGCTTTCACCGATTGTATTATGGGAATGTCATTTCCAAGAAATGATATATTATCATTATATAGGACAATCGCTGTCAGTGCGCTCCCACTAACCTCCTTATATACACAAGAATCATATTCGTTTTGAATTAAATCATACACCATTACGATTACATCAAAACGATAGTTCCAAGAACGCAATGCTTGCCTCAATCCATAAATGGATCGAATTAACTTGCAAACCTTGTTTGCTTGTTTTGGTACAACAAAACCGTCAGGATGTTGTAAACATCCTCCAAAAGGTTTCCGTTTAAGGAAAGCTATTTTGACGTTCAGCTGCCACATTTCATAAATGAAACATGCAGAATAAGCAAACATTATCCAAATGGATTTAACCATGGCAACTAGTAAAAGGTTTCGTCGTAATAGACACAATGTTGATAACGATACCTTTTCGCTACAAGCCTAGCTTAGTACGTTGGTATGTTGCCGTCCATGTATGTCTTCCTTGAAGACTTATATAGTACCAATAGGCACAATGCCTTCCGGTACATCAACTAGTGTCCAAACTTAGTTGGTATACATGGAATCCATTTCGGACATCATGGCACTTTGCCATAATATGGAGTTGATACATTGTATCACTTCCTCATACGTAGTCAGTTCGTTTTCCTCAATAAGATTGACATCTACATGAGGGGAGATCAGAAACCCATACCTCCCAGGTTGTTTTTCTGACTCTCTCCGACTTACGCGGTTCTTGTGTATTCGAAGATTATTGGTACAATCTCATCCTTGATGAACTGTTTGTGTTCCATTAAGGATTTGGTGCCTGGAACAGTATTACTCCGATTTTCATCGAGTTTTACTTTCATCCCACTTACCACTGTATATAGGTATTCTATTTTAGGAAAACCGCATGGAGAGCAACAATTAAATTGTTCTCTTGTGAGTTTTATAAGTACTATACTTTGGTCATCCTAGGATAACCCAAAAATTAGACACTTATCTGATTTGGGTTCTAGTTTGGTATCATCCAAACATATGCCTAGCATTCCCAAATCTTCAGGAATGAGAAACCCACTTTCTTTCCTGTTCATATCTAATATGAAATTTGTCTAACAGATTTTTCATGGAACCTTATTCAAAATAAGTATTGCACTGTTTAATGCGTATCCCTAGAAGGAAAATGGTAGCTCAGAGCGACTCATAATTAACCTTACTATGTCCAACAAAGTTCGGTTTCTCTGTTCGGACACATCATCAAATTGAGGTGTTCCGAGAGGAGTCCTTTATGAAATAATACTATACTCTTTCAAATAATCGAGAAACTTATTGCTTAAGTATTTCCACCACGGTCCAATCATGATGTTTTAATACTCTTGCCGGTCTGTTTTTATACTTCTTGTCGAAACTCTTTGAATTTATCAAAAGTTTCTGATTTATGTTTCACAAGAAACACATAACCATAACGCGATGCCACATCCGTAAAGGTTGCGAAGTATTCATATCCACCTCTAGCCTAGCTAGACATCGGCCCACTTATGTCACTATGAACAAGGGCTAATAGATCAATGGCACTAACACTTTTTCCAAGTAAAATGTTTTTTAGGCACTTTGCCCAATAAACTAGATTCGTAGACATCATTTGAATTAGAATCAAATCTGTCCTAGTACCCACTCTTCGAAAGTGTGGATATACGAGACTTGTTAATGTGTCCCAGACAACAATGCGACAAATAAGTCTCATCTGATTAATTCAGTTTGAGCTATTTGTTTGTCATGTTATATGTATGAGATTTGTTTATATTCTAAATATAAATACTGTTATTCACATCTAATGTGCTTATCTGAAAATCATCTTTATAAAATAAAACACTTAGTGTTCTAGAATATAAAGGTATACCCGCAACGGGTTAAACTTAGATATAGAGATAATTTTTCTAGTCAAACTAGGTACATTATAACAGTTTCCTGATTTAAGTACATGCCCAAAGGGTAGTTCATAAACTTAGGTTTCTACGGCCAAAACAACAACTTTTGTCCCGTTTCCGACTCGCAGGTTGATCTCAACTGAAGCCAGTCTTCTGCTTATCAATAGATCTCGCACATTAGTACATATATTTATGTACCACATCTAGTATCAAAATCCAATTTTGAAACTAGTAGTGAACATGTTTATGACAAACATGCTTGAAGCCGGAGCCTTGCCCCGCCTTCACTTCCTTCATATCTACCTTGTCCATACGGCAGTCACGCTTCAGTGACCCCGTTTGCCACATTTTAGGTAGACATCTTGGGATATGTCATTTGTCTTCCCAGAAGACTGTGATGATTTTGCCTTTGCCCCTTTTAGAAGCTCTGGCTCTTCCTCCTTGAGCATAGCCATCAAATCTCCAAGAGTTTACTCTTGGTTCATAATGAACCTGCCTCAGCTTTCGGGTAGACACTATAAGATCAAATCTTTGGTAGTCTCAGCCACGTAGGTAATGCCCAACTAACCTATCTGATCGATGTCAGAAATCATATGTGACACCTAGTGTTCGATAGATGTACCCTCTGACATACGCGAGCGAAAGAGCTTCTTTTGCAATTTATACTTCTAAGATCTAAGAATTGATCTATGAAGATCCTTTAATTTCAACATCATGGTATAAAGATCTAATCCTTAATTTTGACGATAAAATTAAAGTGTCATTGTATCAAGCATAAAGGATTGAGCACTAAAGTTATCATCACCATGAGTCTTCCAAAGCTCATGCTCTACTATTTTCTCAACTCCGGGCTTAGGCCCGAGATGTCACTCTATCAAATAGAATAACTTCTCAGTTCTCAGGACTATCCTGAGGTTCTATTCCCATTCTAAAAATTAAAGCCATTTAAAGACATTTTCACCCAGGATTATGTTTTAAATGCTAATCTTTCAGTTATCTTGATTCCAACAGTCCAACTTGTTGGGTTTTCTAGGTCAAACTAAGATCAAATTAAGCATAAAAACATGCGAATACAACAAAGTAAAGTAGTGGAAATACTCACTTTGATCGGCTTTGCGATGCGTTGAACAACAAAAATTTCTTCAAGCTTTTCCTTCATGTATGACTTTCGGCCAAGCTTGATCTTTGTTCTTTCCAAGCTCCAAGCTTTGTGTGTTATTCCATGCTCAAGGGTTTGTTTCCCTATCACCTTTGGATGACTCTTTAGTGTGCTAGCACTTGGAAAAATTTGCCACAAATTCTTCCTAAGCTTCCTGCATCTCTCGGCATTTTGAGAAAATTTGAGAAAAAAATGGCCCAAGGCCGAATAGAGAGGGAGAAGAAGAGAGAAAATGAAGTGTGTTGGTTTTGTTGTATTTTGATTTCAAAAATCAAATACCAATTCATTTTCCAAAAATTATACAAGGCATTTAAGCCTTCCAACCACCACCATCAATCACAAGTGACTTACATCACATCACTCAAAGCGACAAGACATCCATCACTTGAATGACTAATAATGTGACGCTTGATTTGACTTATGGGCCGCACTTGAATTCGAAATGCGAGTGGGCCCGTAAACACTCTCGGGCTCGGGTTCGCTAATTTCGAATTAACAAATTTTCCATTGCGACGTAATTAAATCAAATTTAATTAAATAATTATACCTTGCAAAATTACTATTCACATCGCAAGGGTATTAATTCTAAATTAACTCGTTCGCCCGAATTAAATTCTAAATTTAATTACGCGTCGAAATCTAATTTCGTTTAACATATCGAATATATTAATTTATCAATTAATTCCAAATTAATCGTTCTCTCTCTTTAAATAATATTTTATCCTAGATAAAATATCTCCGTAATTAATCCCAGATTATTTTTCTCTCTCTTCTAATTAATCCCAGATTAATAATGTGTGAGTCATACGTCATCGGTGAATCTTCGGGAAGCAACCCATGAGATCCCGGATATGTTGGCAGTAAATCCGGTCGTCGGACTATCCGAACACGTACGTACCTAGTACTACGTTTTTACCGATTTATAAGACATGGTTGGCTTCTTGCAAAGCACCGTGCCTACCCAATTCTCCAGAAATATTCTTAAAGGAATATGTAATCTATATCAGACGTATTATACGTCGTATTACGTATTGCGATCCAGTATCAGATGTCACGTGCTAGGCCTGGGGTTGGAATTGTGTCTGCCCCGTACGAAGCACATATCGGATCTCTGGTAACTATTCTCTATAATCGGATAAACATGACCTGGTCATATTATCCCGATAGCTGCAGCATATAAGAGCACCAGTTCCGTATCCTACGTGACCATCATCTCCATATGACTGAAGTGATACTTCCATCTTGACATCACACCCAATACACTACGATTCTCAATATACCCAGAAGAGGCGTACACATAACCGGTTAAAGCCCTGGACGACCAAAACTAAAGTATATTGATTGTCGTAAGTATTACCGATGCATGTCTCAGGTTAAGACCAAATACACCTGTTGGACAAAATGACCCATAGCGTCACTATTTGCACAGATCATTGTGTTGTTGTAGCAAATTAACTATGTAACAAGGAAATTGCACTCTCGTCATTTGTGATTAGATCACCATAGATATATAAATGAAGAGAGGTCCCTATGATTAGTTCCTGGATTGAGATGATATGAGACAGTATCAGTCCACGAAGGATTAATCATTAAATATCCCTAGCCGTAGTATTATCGAGACTGGACATCGATAATGCGGAATAGGCTAGTATTGCACTTGTGCGCGTTGTGAGGGCACAACGGCATAGTTCTAATATATATAAGTATTGGATACTTGTGCATGGGCCTAAACCTTATAGAAAACCAACAATGGCATCATGAGCTAAAGTTGCAAGCATGAAATTTGTAGGGTTTAAAATTTGGGTAAATGTGATTTGAGCATGATTTGAATGAATTTGTTGTTTGAGTATGCTTATAACATGTTTAAATTCATTTTGGTTGGACTAATTTGATGTAAAATGATTTGGAATTATTTTCCCCAAACTTGTCACCTTGGCCGAATGTATAGTGATTTTGAATCATTGGAATTTTGTTGATTTTGATTCATTGGATGAGTTAAAATCATGTAGGATGATGTTAATTTGAGGTCAATTGGATTATACTTTGAATTGAACATAAACCCTAAATTCTATACCTTGGCCGAATGGTGTATACCCTATATGTCTTGGTAGTTTTTGATTTTATGAACATTGGATGTGTATGAAATCATTCGGGAAGTTAATACGTTGTCGATTGTGTAATTAATCGGATTGAATTCAAATCGGACAAAATAACCTTCCTTGGCCGAGACTTAGCAAGCATGTTTATGGGTTTGATTTTTCATTATGTGTGTTTGACATGTGATAATGAATTAAGCATGATTAATTGGACTAATTTGGTGCTTCGGAAATATCGATTTAGGTCATTAATCATCGTAATGCACTTTTGGTAATTAAATTGTGAAAATTGGATTTTTGGATTTAATTAATTGGGCCTAATTTTGGAAATTAGAATTTAAGTTGTAATTGGGCCTATTGGGCTTGATTTATCAAGTTTGGTTTAGGCCAAGTGGATTGGATCCAATTGGGCCCAAAACCTTAACCATAAAGCCCAATTGCGACTAATGAACCTTTAAAGTTTAATTGGGCCTAATGGGCCGAAATTGATTTCTAAGGCATTTTGGGTGATCCACTATTGGGCTTTGGTTGCCGAAGCCCATGCCTAAAGAAATTAATTGAAGCCCATTAGACTTGAATTAAATTGACGTTGGACGTTAATCGGACTTTGAGTCCCGACACGATTGAATTTGGAATTTAAATCGTAAAAGGTTTATTAATATAAAGTGCAATATTCAATTTGGAATTGAATAGTGAATTAGTATTAAATACATGTTAAATTGGATTTAATTATGTAGTTTAATTTAATTCATGAATTCGTACTTTGAGTACTTATTCGCAAAAACGAGTTTGACTCGAACAAAATCAAATCGTTGTTTGAACATTGGATGATCACTTAATTATCAGATTAATTAATTTGATTAGATTGATTGATAGCATGCTTGTATGTGTGAATACATGGTTGTGTTGAATGAATAACGTATATCGGATGGATATTAGTCGGGTGGGCAATTTTGGAAATTGTTGTAATAAATTTGATTTATTAAATTGGACCTGCGTGTCCAGCCTTATCACCTTCTTTCTCTTTGTATTCTCTTCTCACCTATTCCCCTCTATGTATATGAGGTTTCTTTAGAAGTGTAGTGTAACGGGTAGAAGTAGAAGTAGTACAAGTGCTAGCTTGAGTGAGAAAGAGAGAGATTTGATCTAGGATCAATGTGTAAAGTATCCATCCGCATATCGTTATTATTTTATTTCATACTCGCTTTATTATGTATTTAGAATGCATGTTTAAGGGTGTATGATGATGAGACCTTAACAAAGATAATTAAAATTGGTAGCCAATTTGCACGCGAAAAACCTCTCGTTAAATATCAGCTTTATTTCCTTCCATTGAGTGATTCTTACTCAAGATCCGAGATTGGCAGGGGTTGTTGGCCAAAGTCAAGCCCTTGTCCTTCGAAGATGTGTTTTAATCACGAGGCTTTGTTCCATATTGGTGTCTTGTCCAAGTGTGGTTTGTTGGCCAAAGTCAAGACCACTTCTTTGTCCAACGACATTGATTACGAAGCTTCCATGTCAATGGGTCCGCGCTTGACTGGGATCATTAGGTTTGTTTGTGCCAAAGCCAAGGCCTAGTTGATTCAGAGGAAAAAGGTTAGGGTATATATATTGGATATATAGGCATATATAAGATATATGTTTAGGACTTGGATGTCCACCTAACGGATCTAGGAGTTGGATTAGATCCAATTGATCGTAGAGATCTACCTAGTTAATTATCATACAATTGTTGGCCAAAGTCAAGGTTGTGTGATATTTAACGGGATCCTAGCCCACTAGGAAACACGGTTTCCCGAGTACTCGACAGAGGGTTAGAGGCTCGACGAAAATAGTGGGAGGCAAGTATTGAATTTGCAACATTCGTTCGAATACTCGCTAAACACGCTCATTTTATTTTACTCGTCATATTAATTAAAAGTATTAGTCGGACTAATATTTTATGTTGTTTTAAAAATTGATTATATAGTTGGACTATATACAAACTCATTCAATATATAGTTGATTTTATAATTGGATTATAGTAATCAATATAATTGAATTAAAATGATAGTTGATTTTATAAATGGATTATAGTAATCAATATTAAAATTATAGTTGATTAAATAATTGGATTATTGTAATCATTATAATAAATAGTACCTTATTAAAATTGATTAAATAGTTGGACTATTGAAATCATGAAAGAATTGAAAGGTTGAATATTTAAAATATATAATCCTTGGATTAAATGTTTTAAATGATTTAATTTTCAATTGGGAATTAATAATAGGTTAATTTATTTGATAATAAAATAACTTATTATGACTAAGCCCATATTAAGCAAATAGTAGAGCATAAAGTCTTTGGAAGATTTATGTGATGATGACTTTAGTGCTTAATTAATATACTTATAATAAATCTATCTTTAGATTTAAAAGTATTAAAATTGCAATTAATAATTCTTGAAGAATGATTTGACTATTCTAGTGGAGAAAAGTCAAAGTTTGCAATTGGGCATGTAGCACAAGGTGCACATCATTTCGATATTCTAAAACCCAAAGGTTTGTGAAATATTGAAAAGGATAATTGACATATCCCAAAGTGACTACCATTTGGATATGGAAGACACGAAGGAATTAAAGAAAGGGCGAGGCTCTAACTTTAAAAATATTTGTCAAAGTTATGTTCACTACTAGTATTGAAATTGAATACTTAGTGTGGTACATAAAATATATGTATTGACGTTCAGAATCCGCTGTGAGCTGGATACTGGCTTCAAGCCGAGATTTCTCTGCGAATCGGAAACGGGACGAAAGTCGCTGTTTCGACCGTAGATACCTAAGTTTAGGAACTACCCTTTTGGTATGTACTTAAATTAGGAAATGTTATAATGTAACTAGTTTACTAGAGACATTATCTCTATATCAGTGTTTAATCCATTGCGGATAAAACCTTTATATTCTAGAACACTAAAGTGTTTCATTATATAAAGATGATACTGAGATAAATACATTGGATGTAAATAACAGAATTTATATTTTGAATATAAATAAAATCTCAAACATATAAAATGACAAATAATAGCTCAAATTGATTTGATCAATGGAGACTTATTTGTGGCATTGTTGTCTAGGACACAATTAAACAAGACTCGTATATCCTACACTTTTAAGAGTGGGTACTAGGACTGATTTGACTATTCAAATAAGGTCTACGAATCTAGTTTATTAGGTTAAATACCTAAAATACTATTTACTTGGTAATAGTAAAAGGGCCACCGATCTGTTAGCCCTATTCATGGTGAAGTAAGTGGGCCCATATCTAGCCAGGCTAGATGTGAACGTGAATATTTCGTGACCTTAACGGATGCAGCATCGCGTTGTGGTTATGTGTTTCTTTTGAAGAACACAGATCGGAAACTTTTGAAGTTTCGACACGAAGTAAATTAACAGATCGGCTATAGTATTATTCCGCCACGGCAAGACCGTAATGGAAAATACTTAAGCAGTAGGTTTCTAATGTACATGAAAGAGTACGGTATTCTTTCATATGAGGACTCCTCCCGAGACACGTCAGTTAGACGGTGTGTTCAAACCAAAAAAACGAATTTTTGTTGGACATGATAAAGTTTATCACGAGTCGCTCTGAGCTACTATTTCCTTCAACAGGATATGTATTAACAGTGCAAAAACTTATTTGGAATAAGGTTCCATATAAATCTGTTTGACAGATATCATATAGGATATGAACAGGAAAGAAACGTGGTTTCTCATTCCTGATAATTTGGGTATGCCAGGCATAACGTTTGGATGATACCAAACTAAAAGACCCAAATTGGATAAGTGTCAATATAAGTTATCCTAAGGGAAACCTTAAGTATAGTACTTATATATCTCACATGAGAACAATGTAATTGTTGCTCACCATGCGGTTTTTCCTGAGAGGAATACCGATATGCAGTGGTCAGTGGGAGGATAGTGATACTCGATGAAAATCGGAGTAGTACGTAGTAACACTGTTCAAGGCACGAAGTCCTTAATGGAACACAAATAGTTCATCTATGATGAAACTATACCATTAATCTTCAAATACACAAGAACTAGTAGATCGGATAGAGTCAGAAAACAACCTAGGGTATGGGTTTCTGATCTAACCTCATAAAGATGTCAATCTTATGGAGGTGTACCATCCGACTACGTTATGAGGAAGTGATACGAGGTATCGACTCCCTGTTATGGCAAAGTGCCATGAGTCCGAAATGGATTCCATGTATAACAACTATGTTTGGATACTAGTTGTTGTACCACAAGGCGTTGTGCCTATGGTACATTAAACGTCTTCAAGGAAGACATACATGGAAGGCAACATACCAACGTGCAAAGCTAAGTTTTGACGGAAAGGTATCGTTATCAACATTATGTTAATAACGGTTCAACCTTTTACCTGTTGCCATGGTAAATCCATTTTGAAGATGCTTGTTGATAACTATATATTTCATTTATGAAATATGTCAGTTACAAATCAAAATCGCTTTCCTGAAAAGGAAACCTTTTGGAGGATGTTTACAACATCCTGACGATTTTGTATAACCGACAAACAAGGTTTGCGGGTTATTCGATCCATGTTTGGATTGATGCAAGCATAAGGTTCTTGGAACTGTCGTTTTGAAATAATCATAATGGTTTATGATTTGACTCAAAACGAAATAATTCTTGTGTATATAAGGAGGTTAGTGGGAGAGCGCACTGACAGTGATGAAATTCCCATAAAGCTATTGTTGAAAGCTTGGCTTTCAATAGAAATTCTCCGTAGAATTCTGGGGAGTAGTAACAACCTTTATTAGAGGAATAAAGATCTACTGGGATAGATTTGGAGTTGTTAACACTCTCTGGGAAATTGTACATTTAAAATGTACTTGTATTGGTGTCTCATACGCTTCAAGCATATGGAGTCACAATCAGGTCAATCCAAGTGACAGTCACTGGATTGAAGTTAAGAACATCTGTTAGTATCTCTGAGAACTAAAGATGCTATCTTTTACTATGGAGAAGGAGAACTTGAAGTGACTGGGATCACTGCTGCAAGTTTCCAAACAGTTAAATACTGCGGTACTATAAAGTTTGAACACGGGACAGTGAGCTGGAAATCTTCCAAGCAAGATAACTGTTGCCGAATAAACAACAAATGCGGATTATTGCTGCAGCTGAGGCAGCAATAGAAGTCTTTGGGTCGAAAATAAATCTAATTAGATTAGATATAGTTCTGTTAGCAGCTGAGCTAGGCGTCAGCACAGGCTAAGGAATTAAAGGTCTCATCGACGATCCAGATATATACTTCTATATCATCTGATTCGTTCGGATCATACATCGTGGCGATGTGTGATGATCGTATAAATCGCGTCAAACGATAATCAAACAAATCCGCTGACGAAAACCTTTCCTCAGCAATTTGAGCGAACCGTACATAGTTCAGGTGTAGGACACTTGAGTGACTCGCAATGTGCCAAGTGGGAGATTGTTGGACAAAATGACCCATAGCGTCACTATTTGCACAGATCATTGTGTTGTTGTAGCAAATTAACTATGTAACAAGGAAATTGCACTCTCGTCATTTGTGATTAGATCACCATAGATATATAAATGAAGAGAGGTCCCTATGATTAGTTCCTGGATTGAGATGATATGAGACAGTATCAGTCCACGAAGGATTAATCATTAAATATCCCTAGCCGTAGTATTATCGAGACTGGACATCGATAATGCGGAATAGGCTAGTATTGCACTTGTGCGCGTTGTGAGGGCACAACGGCATAGTTCTCATATATATAAGTATTGGATACTTGTGCAAGTGCGATAGGAGGTCGTGTTTCACCGATGGTACGGGAAACAGCTTCGCTCTGGATAGACCCTTCGGAATCCCATTGGTATTATGACTAGGTGTCTATGGGAGGCCGAAATCAAGGTAGGTGTGTATAGTCTTAACCTGAGACTTACATCGCTAATACTTACGACAATCGGTAAACTTTGGTTTTGGTGGTTGGGGGATCTTAACTGGTTCTGTGTTCACCACTTCTGGGTTTATCAGAGAGTCGTAGTGTATTGGATGTGATGTCGAGACGGAAGTATCACTCCAGTCATAATGGAGATGATGTCACGCAGGATACGGTATTAGTGCTCTTTTAGTGATGCGCATCCAATCGGGATATTATGACCAGGTCATGAATATCCGATTATAGAGACTAGTTACCAGACATCCGATATGTGTTTCGGACGGGGCAGACACTTATCCAGCCCCAGCCCTAGCACGTGACCATCCGATACTGGGCCGATATGCACAATACAATTGTATACTACGCTTGATACAGATCTAGATATTCTTTGATGAATATGTCCGGAGAACCTGGGAAGACTTGGTGCTTTGCTAGGAGTCGACCTTGTCTCGTAAATCGGTAGAACGTAGTACTTGGTACGTACGTGATTCGGATACTCCGACGACCGTATTTACTGCCAGATTATCCGGGGATCTCATGGGTCGCTTCCCGATAATCCACCGATGACGCACAACTCGCACTCTTGAATAATCTGGGATTATAATAGAAGAGAGAGAAAATTAATCTAGGATTAATAACGGAGATATTTTATCCGGGATAAAATATCGTCTAAAGAGAGAGAACGATTAATTTGGAATTAATCGATGAATTAATATATTCGATATATTAACGAAATTAGATTTCGACGCGGAATTAAAATTAGATTTTAATTCGGGCAAACGAGTTAATTCAGAATTAATTCGTTAGCGACGTAAATAATAATTTCGCCAGGCGTAATTATTTATTTAAATTCGATTGAATTAACGTCGCGACGTAAGCTCGGTATTTCGGAAATATCGAACCCGAACGCGTGAGTGCACGTGGGCCCACTTTCATTGGGAAACGTGTGGGGCCCACATGACACATGTCAAGATATGCATTAACTTTGAACATGTCATATTATGCTTATTTGACACTCTAATGCTTTGCATGGAGATTGTGTACAATGCACTCAATGGTATTGCATGGAAATGAAGTGTGTTTGACACTCTAAGCCTTTGCCATGAATTTGTGTCATAAGTTTATTATTAATTTAATGAATTATGGCATAAATATAAATTGATTTTGGTAAATCATTTTAATTAACAAACCATTACACAACACAAAACTTCTTCTCTCTCAAATCTCTCTTCTCTCACGCCCAAGGGGCAAAACTCACTGTTTTGGAACCAAAAAACCGTGACAAGGGAAGCCAAGAGTTGGGTTTTCATGGTGAAAACCGCAAGTGCTAGCACACTACGAGTCTTGCGAAGGTGGTAGGGAGGTTCCCCATGAGACGGGATCCATCCGACGATGATTGGAGCTCCGTTTCTTCACTTAATTTTCTGTTTTTGTAGGCAGTGGACTGCATGCAGTAGGCTTACATGGCAGTGCGTTTTTGGGCTTGAATCGTCTCCAAATCGACTCTACCGATCAATGTGAGTATTCCGCTACCTCCGTTGATGTGTTCACACATAATTTCATGTCTTGTTTGACCTTGGGACCTTATAGAAAACCAACAACACCTACCCCGAAATCAGACTTCCATAGACACAAAGTCAGACTACCATGGATTTTGAGGGGTCTATCCAGAGCGAAGATTGGTTCCGTACCCATCGATAAACACAACCTCCTATTACACTTGCATAAGTATCCAATACTTAAATATATGAGAACTATGCCGTTATGCTCCCATAACCGCACAAAGTGCAATACTAGTCTATTCCGCATTATCGATGTCCAATCTTGATAATACTACGACTAGGGATGTTTTAATGATTAACCTTAGTGGATTAATATTGTCTCATTATCTTATTAATCCGGAACTAATCATATGGACTTTTATCATTTATATATCCCGGTAATCCAATTACAAATGATAAAAGAGCAATTTCCTTGTCAATAGTTAATTTGTACAACAACACCATGTTCTGTACAAATAGTGATGATATGGGTCATAATTGTCCAATAATCTCCCACGGCCTATATCCAATCACTCAAGTGTCTTACACTTGAACTATGTACGGGTCGCTCAAACTTCTCTGAGAAATTGCTTTCGTCAGCGGATTTGCAAAGTTATCATCTGATACGATTTATTCGATCATCACATCGCCACGATGTATGATCCGGAACGAATCAGATAAACAGTTGAAGTATATTCTTGGATCGTTGATGAGACAATTAATTCTTTAGCCTGTGTTGTAGCCTAGCTCAGCTGCTAACAGAACTACTCCTAATCCAATTAGGATTATATAGATCCAAAGTGCTTCTATTGCTGCCTCAGCTGCAGCACTATTCCTCTTTTGTTGTTTTATTCGGAAACAGTATCTTGCTGGAAGATTTCCATCTCACTGTTCCGTTATTCAAACTATATAGTACCGCCTATTACGACTTATAGTCGTTTTTATCGGTTAGGAAACTTGCAATAGTGAACCTAGTCACTTCAAGTTCTCATTCTCTATAGCTTAAGAAAGCATCCT
>SKCR01035894.1:0-61942 GCA_019454045.1 Zanthoxylum bungeanum
ACATAAACTCTTGTTTTCGAAATTATCTCGCTCAAAAACTAACTTTAATTCGGAACCTTCCAAGAATATTCCGAAAAAAAAATTCGGGATATTTCAACATCCATTCCTTATAAACCTTTCTTTCTCAAAATTTCTATGCCCTTATGTCCAATCATTCGGAACCAAACATACGTATATGACAATCTTATCCGTATTCGGAAGTCATCTCACTTTACACATTTTCAAAGGTTACATACTTTATACATCAATACAAACCATGTTATTTCAAAGCAAAAAAAAATTGAATCAAATATTTCATACAGGAATCACATCAAACTTATCATCTCAATTCATATTCATTCATAGGAACACGCTCAAACTGTTTCGAACTCATCCATCAACAGAAGCAGAAAGCCGAGCATAAATCCTATACAGTGATCACAATCATCATAACACATGTTCTTTACAGGTAGTCAAATACAGTATCAAAAATGGAAAACATAATATGGATTTCATTTTATCTATTCCATCCACAATCTAAAATGGAACTTATTCATTTCACATCATGTCATATCATATCATATCTGCAAACGCTATACACATCAAAGTTTACATATGTACGTATCCAGTCACACTCACACATGCAACCTTGTATGGCTGACAAAAAAGCATACATAACCATCACAATACTCAAAAGATCCATGACCAAACTATAGACACACATATTTGTTCCTATAACGAATGTAAACTTTTATACCTACAAATACATCAATCGTCACACCGAGAAGTGACACATAATCATAATACTCTCTCTTATGATGTTGATAGTCTGAAATCTGCCAATTTTTGACATAATCAAAATGGATAACTTAAAACAATCTCTTCTAAAAATCATTTCGAAAGCATATTTGAAAAACTCTTTTACTGTAAACAAAATCAATTTCGAAATTCATCATCATCATAAATATGTATCAAGTGTCCAGTATAAACTCAACTAAACGAAATATAACAAGCGCCCAATGTTCAAATCGCGCACACATATCGGACAATGAATGAAACAAGCTCATGTCGACAGAGGGTAGCAGGTCGGTCCATTATAGTTGGAAAAAGCCCTATACAAACGCCACAGTGGAAACAAAATTATAAAATCATAAAAACCATATACAAATGCTGCTACGGAAACATATCATATCATATAATATCATAAACGATATCGAAATGTATCATAATCAAAATATAATTCTTTTGAAATCATTTTTTCCCCAAAACCTTAAATATATTTAAATTAAAATAAATCTTTGAATACTTGATCAAAGCTCAAATGTATATCCTTCAAAATCATTATCTTGCATACCAACTTTTCAAAATACATATCAAACGTCCACAGTTCGAGTCGCGTGCACTGACTGGACATTGTAAGAATAAGACCATGTCGACATAGTAATGGGCCATCCATTTTTCGATGGTCAGGACCCAAGAACAAACACCCTGGCTGAGCCAGAACGAAACATATACACGAGTCACAAAAAGTTCAAAACATAAAACTATCAAGTATCGTGAAGAAAACAGATTTTCAAGCTTCTTAACGGAAACAAAGTTTTACGGTTTAAAAACATCAAAATCATTTTCGAGAGCCAAGACGAAAACATATCATCAAGTACTTCGACAGAAACATATCGATAAATCACAAAATATGAAAACGCGAATCAAGCTTCGAGGCGGAAAAATATTCTTTATCCTTTATAGTCAAAACCAAAATATTTGAAATCTTTTTTTCTTTCTTCTTTTATTTATTTTTTCTTTTCAAAACACTTTTATACCACTAATCACATACTAAGTTCTCAAGACATAAATCGAAATATCGAAGCACAAAAACAAAGGTATCCGTTCACAATTCAGACTATCAATATCATAAAATTACTCGTACCTCATAACATATTGAATTCACATCACATACATATTCATATGTCTATATATAAATGACATACTTTTAATTTAGTATACATATATACATATATTCATAACATACTAACATGTACCAATAATCCGAACCGGCCATATTTTTTTTGCATATCATACCATATATCATAAATCAAATCAAGTTATAAACATGAGACCTATATGGTCTATATGTAATAGAGAACTTACTCAGACAATCAGATACCTTGTAGCTGTAGTCACCAACACCTATACCTTTGCTCTGATACCACAACTGTAACATCTTGCCAGAGGCAGAATGCTATCGGTAGGAGACAAGATTAACCCATCTCCATAAGCCTCAAAATTTACAGAAAAACGGACATGATGTATCCTAAAACTGGTCAACCTGGATCACAGTCCAGCATCAAAACCAAAACTGAAAAAGAAGACATCAAATATATAAAAGAACCTCAGGTCCACACAAAATACATCAAGATCAAAATCAACATTTAATGGCTCAGTGCCCACAACATCAATCAACACTTAAAGGCTATGTGCCTACAACATCACATGCAATCAAAACTTTTACTTAATAATATAAAATATCGTGCTCAGCATGACAAATAACATATAAATCATACACTAAACTTCTAAAACTTTTCCCAGAACACTTGCGATTGTGACTGTAACTTGGGTGATCCGCGTCTCGAGCATGGCTTCCAAAGTTGAAGTGGTTGACCCATCCGGTAGCCAACCTGTAAAACTAGCAAAATTGTTTGGTGTGAGTTATAAAACTCAGTAGGTAACCACACTCCACTACAAACAGAAGATACAAGTCAAACACATCAAAAGTTTTTCAAAATTACCAGTTGTTACGAGTTCAGAATTATCAACTTTTTACTTTACACATGTCAGATCCTCATATATATATATATATATATATATATATATATATATATATATATATATATATATATATATATATATATATATATATACACGTGGCCAATCTAATATGCAAATATCCAAAGCATACAAGGTAAAAGTTCAAATTTCTATGGAGTACGTCTTTTAACATCGAATTTGTTCTAATCATAAGTCACATTTCATAACTTTATTATGTATAAGCATCTTTGAAATATCATCAAATCGATAAGTCAAATAAACTTTTTTCAATTCGAAATAAATTTTCTTCAATTCTGATAGCCTTACGATAACTTAACATTCATGACTTCTATGCATTCACACATATTAGTTCGGAAATCATAGGTCGCTTCTCTTATATTCATGCAAATACAATTTCAGAATTCTTACTTGGAGACACGTCTAGCACCAGAAGCTTACAAACACATTCAGTCTCTTTCACAATATACGTATATACAATAACAAACTTAGCAAACACGCTTCATAACACCTTATACTCACACCATTTTTTCAATTCATTCATTCATTCCATGTAAACATACACAGTCTATACATATCACGGGTTCAATCATACACATACATACACTCAGACATATATACAATTATTGTGTAACCGACGATGAAACATACATAGCAATCAATACATCAAAGAACACATAACCAAACAATAAATACATATAGCTGGCTTGCACATAAAATGCTCGTACGAGACTCATTACCTATTTTAGAATAGGTATGAGATAATGTCATCCGAACAGATTCCTAACTAGCTCGGTTACAACATCACTAAATTATTAACCAATTAAACATACATATGCACATATCACATAACACAAACTCATCGCATAATTTCTCATACACAAGCACATACATAACAAACACTCCAAGTCATCATCCAAATACTCATATATATACACATATTTCAAACATATGAATATACACAATACTACGAATTCAAATGCTAAATCTTTAATAGTCCTCATATCTTTCACTTATCGATCAACCATACTCAGTTTATCGATCTACCATACTCAGTTTTAGATTTTCTATCTGGAAATATTTGTTACAGAAACTTATCAACTAAACCTATCCATTCAGGGAGAGCTTAACTTATATTCAATCCAACCTTTACACAGATAAATCGCATGTATGAGTCAATAACAAACTCATTCAAATAGCGTACACATACATATGCTAATACAAATTCAAAAATCATAAGTTATTCCATTTACCGATCCTATATACTTCAAACTGTATATATCTTATCATCATATACAAACACGAACAAGTGTACGTATACTTATACATATGCTAATACATACACATACCATTACGAGTTCATACACTTACATACATCAATACGTACATATATACATTGAGCTCATCAAGTATTTCACTTCATGTCATAACAATAATAAAAATTCATACATGCGATGGTCGATTAACTTAACTATACATAATCTCGAAGTCCGTTCTCGAATCCACCTCCTAACTATCTTCATTGTATCCTAAACATTTCAAGCATCTCTATATACATTTAAACACAAATTCAAATACTCATTGCATGGATTACTTACTGGCTTCGCGAGCACTCCAGGTCCTAGTCAAATCTGTCAAAAAGATGACGAAACACCGTTAAAATCGCGACTTACAGAATTCTAGACTTAACTATGATAAAATTCTAGATCTTTCAGGGATAATCAGATTAAGTCTGATTTCAATGATCTCAGTTCCATTAATCTTAAAATATTATTACAACCTAATTCATGTCACTAGTTAACTTAAATCCTCGATTTACACGTTTTTGGAAAATTTTCTGAAAAAATTTCCGCAAACGCCACGGAAGTGTCATGAACCCTCCAAACCTACCCGGATTAATCTAAAAATTATTGTATGGACGTTATGATCTGTAAAAATAGTGACGTTATGGGTCATAATTGTCCAACAATCTCCCACTTGGCTTATAGCCACTCAAGTGTCTTATACCCGAACTATGTACGGTTGGCTCAAACTGCTGAGAAAATGCTTTCGTCAGTGGATTTGCATGATTATCGTCTGATGCGATTTATACGATCATCACATCGCCACGATGTATGATCCGAACGAATCAGATCACATAGATGTATAAATGATAGGAGGTCCCTATGATTTATTCCTGAACGGAGAATGATATGTGACAGTATCAGTCCACGAAGGATAAATCATTAAATATCCCTAGTCAGAGTATTATCGAGATTGGACATCGATAAATACGTAAAAGACTAGTATTACACTTGTGCGCGTTGTAAGGGCATAACGATATAATTCTCATATATTTGGGGATACTCATGCAAGTGTAATATGAGGTTGTGTTTTACCGATGGTACGGGAAATAGCTTCGCTCTGGATAGACCCCCTCGGAATTCCATTGGTAGTATGACTATGTGTATATGGAAGTCCGAAATCAGGGTAGGTGTATTTGGTCTTAACCTGAGACTTGCACCGCTAATACTTGCGACAATCAATATACTTTGGTTGCGGTCATCCAGGGCTTTAACAGGTTCTGTGTACGCCAATGCTGGGTATATTGAGAACCGTAGTGTGTTGGGTGTGATGTCAAGATAGAAGTGTCACTCCAGTCATATGGAGATGATGGTCACGTAGGATACAGAACTCGTTCTCTTATATGCTCGAGCTATCGGGATATTATGACTAGGTCCTGTTTATCCGATTATATAGACTAGTTACCAGACATCCGACATGTGCTTCTTACGGGGCAGACACAATTCCAGCCCCAGGTCTAGCACGTGATCATCCGAGACTGGACAGAAATACGCAATACTACGGTATACTACGCTTGATATAGATCCTTTATTCCTGTAAGGATATTTCCGGAGAATTGGGTAGGCATGGCGCTTTGCTAGAGGCCAACCTTGTCTTGTAAATCGGTATAAATGTAGTACTTGGTACTTACGTGTTCGAAAAGTCTGACGACCGAATTTACTGCCAACATATCTGGGGATCTCATGGGTCGCTTCCCAAAGATTCACCGATGACGTATGACTCGCACCTTTTAATTAATCTGGGATTAATTAGATGGGAGAGAAAATTAATCTGGGATTAATTGCGGAGATATTTTATCTAGGATAAAATATCAATTAAAGAGAGATAACGATTAATTTGGAATTAATCGGCAAATTAATATATTCATATATTAAACCAAATTGGATTTCGACGCGGAATTAAAATTAGATTTTAATTCGGGCGAACGAGTTAATTTAGAATTAATTCGTTAGCGATGTGAATAGTGATTTCGCTAGGCATAATCATTTAATTACGTCGCAACGGAAATTTCGTTAATTTGGAATTAGCGAACCCGAGCCCGGGATTATTTGTGAGCGCATTCACATTTCGAATTCGAATGCAGCACGCAAGTCAATTCAAGCGTCAAATCACTAGTCGCATCTAGCGTCACTTCAAGCGTCAAATCACTTGTCACTTTGAGTGATGTGACTTGACAACTTGATTGAGAGATGTGACTTGATGTGTGTGGTTGGCAATTAAAGCTTTAATTGTTTGACTTTTAAAGCCAAAATTTTGGTATATCTTTTTGGAAATTAATTACCAAAATTAATCAACACATTTTCATCTCTCTCACTCTCCTCTCTTCTCTCATTTTTACACGCCCAAGGGGCTGTTCTTTACTGTGAAAATTCTGGGCAAAACCGAGCAGTGAAGGGGAAGCAAAGGTCATGATTTTGTGGCAAAATCAAGAGTACTAGCACACTACGAAGACATGTGAATGTGATAGGGAAGTCCACCCATGAGCCGGGAATCGTTTGACGAAGATCCAACAATGGCCGAATTTGAGGAAGGACAGAAGCTTACTGCCGTGAGCTATGGACTGCCACTGCCGAGCAGATTTTGAGTTTTTTTTGCCTCCCGTGTCGCTCAACCGATCGATGTGAGTATTCCGCGACTTTCTCGATTTGTATTCGTATTTATTTCATGTTTGTTATTCGATCCTCGGGGCCTAGAAACTCCAACAAATACATCATCAACATATAGGACAATGAATGTCAGTACGCTCCCAGTAACTTTCTTATATACACAAGAATCATCTTCGTTTTTGAATGAAACCATATTCTAATATGATCTCATCAAAACGTTGGTTCCAAGAACGCAATGCTTGCTTCAATCCATAAATGGATCGATTTAACTTGCAAACCTTGTTTGCATATTTTGGCACGACAAAACCGTCAGGCTGTTGCATATAAACATCCTCCAAAAGGTTTCCGTTAAGGAAAGCGATTTTGACGTCCATCTGCCATATTTCATAATCGAAATATGCAGCAATAACAAGCATTATCTGAATGGATTTAATCATGGTAACAGGTGAAAAAGTTTCGTCGTAATTGACACCATGTCGTTGATGATACCCTTTCGCTACAAGCCTAGCTTTGTACGTTTGTATGTTGCCATCCATGTCTGTCTTCATCTTGAAGACCCATTTACTACCAATAGGCACAACGCCTTATGGTACATCAAACAGTGTCCAAACTTGGTTGGTATACATGGAATCTATTTCGGATTCATAGCATCTTGCCATAAAGCGGAGTCGATATCTTGTATCGCTTCCTCATACGTAGCCGGATCATTATCCTCAATAAGATTAATATCTACATGAGTTGAGATCAGAAACCCATACCTCTCCGGTTGTTTTCTGACTCTCTCCGACCTACGCGGTTTTTGTGTATTAGAAGATTGTGGAACAGTCTCATCCCTGATGAACTGTTCGTGTTCTGTGAGTGGGTCTGTGCTAGGAATAGTATCACTCCGATTTTCATCGAGTTCTACTTTCCTCCCACTTATCACTGAATCTATGTATTCCTTTTCGAGGAAAACTGCATGAAGAACAACAAATATTTTATTCTCTTGTGGGTTGTAGAAGTAATATTCTTTGGTTTCTCTAGGATACCCTACAAATAGGCACTTATCCGATTTGGGTTCTAGTTTGATACCATCCAAACGTTTAACGTATGCCCAGCATCCCCAAATCTTCAGGAATGAGAAACCCGGTTTCTTTCCTGTCCATATTTTATATGGGGTCTGTCCAAGAGACTTTGACGGAACCTTATTCAAAATAAGTATTGCATTGTTCGATGCATATCCCCAGAAGGAAATTGGTAGCTAAGTGCGACTCATCATAGACCTTACCATGTCCAATAAAGTTCGGTTTCTCCGTTCGGACACACCGTTCAATTGAGGTGTTCCGGGAGGAGTCCACTGTGAAAGAATACCATATTCTTTCAAGTAATCGAGAAACTCATTGCTCAAGTATTCTCCACCACGGTCTAGCTGTAATGTTTTAATACTTTTGCAGGTCAATTTTTCTACTTCATGTCGAAACTCTTTGAATTTCTCAAACGTTTCCGACTTGTGTCTCATAAGATACACATAACCATAACGCGATACATCATCCGTAAAGGTTACGAAGTATTCATATTCACCCCTAGTCTGGCTAGACATGGGCCCGCATACGTCACTATGAACGAGGGCTAACAGCTCTGTGGCACGTACACCCTTACCACTAAAATGTGTTTTAGGCATTTTTCCTAATAAACAAGATTCGCAGACGTCATATGAATTAGGATCAAATCCGTCCAATTATCCACTCTTTGAAAGTGTGGATATACGAGTCTTGTTAATATGTCCCAGACGACAATGCCACAGATAAGTCTCATCTGTTTTACTCAATTTGAGCCTTTTGTTTGTCATATTATATGTTTGAGATTTGTTTATATTCAAAATAAAAAGACCATTATTAACATCTGTTGTACATATTAAAATGTCATTTTTATATACAAAACACCCAGTGTTCCAGAATACAAAGGTATACCCGCGTCGGGATAAACAAGATACAGAGATGATGTTTCTAGTCAAACTAGGTACAAAATAACAGTCACCTAATGTAAGTACATGCCTCAAGGACAGATTCAAAATATAGGTTCCAACGGCCAAAATAGCTACTCTCATCCCGTTTCTGACTCGCAGGTCGATCTCATCTTAAGCAAGTCTCCTGCTAATCAGCAGATCTTGCACATCAGTACATATGTGAGTACCACATCTAGAATCAAAATCCAATTTTTAAAACCAGTAGTGGACATGTTTATAACAAACATACCTAAAGTCGGAGCCTTGCCCGCCTTCACTTCCTTCATGTATGCCTTGTACTCATGGCAGTCGCGCTTCCAGTGACCCCGTTTTCCACAATATAAGCAGACATCTTGGGATATGTCTTTAGTTTTCCCAGAAGACTGTGATGATTTGGCATTGCCCATTTTCTTCTTTTTCTTCACACCACCAGAAGCCTTCGGCCAAGCCTTGGCTTTCTGTGATGTCGAAGTAAGATGCGCCTCACACTTTTTCCCTTCAGAAGCTCTGGCTCTGCTTCTTTCAGCATCTCCATTAAATATCCAAGAGTTTTCTCTTGGTTCATCATGTTATAGTTCATGACGAACTCGCCCCAGCAGACGATCAGAGACTGTAAGATCAAATCTATAGAAGTCTCGGCCTCGAAGGTTATGCCCAGCTGACCTAGCTATTTGATGTCAGCAATCATCTGCGACATATAGTGCTCGACAGATGTACCTTCTGACATACGCGAGCGAAAGAGCTTCTTTTGCAATTCGTACTTCTGAGATCTAAGGTTAAATCTGTGAAGGTCCATCAATTTCAAAATCATGTTATAATGATCCAATCCTTTGTTCTGAAGATGAAATTGAGGAGTCATTGTGGCAAGCATTACGGATTGAGCGGTAAAGTTATCATCTCGATGAGTCTTCCAAAGCTCATGATCTACTACCCGCTCATGTCCGGGCACAGGCCCGAGAGGTCTCTCTATAACATAGAGTAACTTCTCAGATCCCAGGACTATCCTGAGATTCATTTCCCAGTCTGGAAAATTGGAGCCGTTAAAGACATTCTCGCCATGATTATGTCTCTAACGCTAATCTTTCCAGCCATCTCGATTACAATATTCCAACTATCCAATCAACAATATCGGGTACACTCAAAATGCAATGGTTACTATAGTCCAACTATATAACCAACTACAAGTGGTAGTGTCTTGTACAGTCTAACTGTTCAAAGAAAGCAATAAAAGATATTAGTCCAACTAATATTTTATATATATAACGTGATATAAAAATAAAAGAGCGCGTATTAGCAAGTATTAAACGAAATTGCAAATTTAATACTGGCCTCCCACTATTTTTCGGCGAGCCTCTAACCCTCTGTTGAGTACTCGGGAAACCCAGTTTCCTAGTGGGCTAGGATCTCGTTAAATAACACACAACCTTGACTTTGGCCAACAAGTTGTATGAAACTTAACTAGGTAGATCTCTAAGATCAACTGGAGCCCATCCAATTCCTAGATCCGGTAGGTGGACCTCCAAGTCCAAAACATATATCCAATATATTATCCTAACCTTTTCCTCTGAATCAACTAAGCATTGGCTTTGGCTCAACAAGCTTAATGATTCTAGTTAAGCGCGACCCATTGACAGTGGGAAAGCTTCGTAATCCACGTTGATGTACAGAAGTGACCTTGACTTTGGCCAACAAGTCACAACTACCCAAGACATGCGATGTATAACAAAGCTTCCATGGTTCAAACACATCCGCGATGGACAGTGATCTTGACTTTGGCCAACAAATCAAAGTCAATCTTGGATCTTGAGAGAGAACCACTCAATGGAAGGAAAATGCTTAATATTAAAGTGAGGGTTTTTTCGCGTAAATTGGCAACCAATTTATTATCTTTGATTAGGTCTCATCATTCACCCTTAAACATGCATTCTAAAAGCATAATAAGGCGCGATAAATTTTAATAATGATATGCGGATGGATATATAATACAATTTGTTCCTAGAACAAATCTATCTCTTTCCTCTCTCCCGCTAGCACTTTACATTCTTCTACCCAATTACATAATACATAAAGAAACCTCATTTACATTGAGGGGAATTGGTGAGAAGAGAAATACAATGAGATAAGGAGGTGAAAGGCTGGACACGCAGGTCCAATTTAAATAAATTCCAAATTTACAATAATTTCCAAAATTACCCCCACCCAACTAATATCCATCTGATATACATTATTCAACAAATACATCCAAGTATTCACACAAAGCATGATGTCAATCAATCTAATCCAATTAATTAATCTTCAATTAATGACCATCCAATGTTCATACAACGATTTGATTTGTGCGAGTCCAACTCGTTTAAGAATAAATACTCAAAGTAAGTATTCTTGAATTATATCGAACTAAATTTTAAATAAATCTAATAAATTGTATCCAATACTAATTCATGTTTAATTCTAAATTAAACAATTACACTTTTAATAGTGCCTTTCAGACTTGGATTCCAAATTCAATCCAATTGGGTCTCAAAGTCCCAATTAGCATGCAATGCCAATTCAATTAAAGTCCAATGAGCTTTCAATTAATTCATTAGGCACTCGCTTTGGCCATTATGGATCCAACCCAAAATGTCAAGGCCCAATTAGGAAACACCATATGCCAAAAATCAATTTAGGCCCATTCGGTCCAATTAAATTATTAAAGGCCTAATTAGTCATATTTGGACTTTATGGAAATGGTTTTAGGCCCAATTGTCCAAAACCATACTTGGCCCAACCAAGCCCATTAGCCCAAATACAACAAATTAAATTAACATAATATTCTAAAATCACATTAATTCAATTTAAAGTGTAATTAACATAATTATTCAATTAATCTAATGTTTCCAAAATACTAATTAATCCAATTAATCATGCTTAATTATTCCAATTCATGTCCAACATAAATTGAAGCAAAATCAATTCATCCAACATGCTTCATACTCATGGAAAACCATGAGTACTCCTAGGGTTATGTTCGGCCATGTGATGAATTTTGGGGAAAATTAATCTAATCAATTTTCACAAATCCAATGATGCACAAATCCAATTTATCATCATCTAAATACAACCAAACAATCAATTTGGAAAAATCATGCTCCAAGCAAAAATACCCAAATTAAAGTCATGAACCCTAGAATTCAAATCATGCTTAGCTTCGCTCTAATGCTATTGTTAGCGTGTCCAACACATCCCAAGGATCCTAAACATGATTGTAGTGTGAATAAAATCAAAATAAGTTGCGGAAATACTTACAATGATCGGTTGAGGAATTTCAAAAATTTCTCCTTGAATGTTGAAGCTCCAAGCTTTGTAGAGTGTTTCCAACACTTGGGTGAGTTTCCCTAACACCTCAAAATGACTCCCAAAGTGCTAGCTTGGTTGAAATTTTTACAACAAAATTTCCAAATGAGAAAGGAAGGTCACGGCAATGGTGAGAAGGAGAGGGAAGTTGAAAGGAATGTGTCTATTTACATCACAAATAGTGACAAGTTGATGTAAGTCATGGGTCCCACCCATTTAAATTCCAAATTTAGTTGGCTCACACATCACGACTTTGGGCCCGGGTTCGTTTAATCCAATTAAACGAATTTTCCATCGCTAAATAATTAAATCCAATTTAATTAAATAATAATGCCTAGCAAAATTATTACGAAAGTCGCTTACGAATTAATTCCAAAATAATCTGTTCGCTTGAATTAAAATCCAATTTTAATTCCGTATTGAAATCCAATTTCAACTAATATATCTGATATATTATTTTAGCCCAAATAAATAAATTAAATAGAAAAATCCAATTTAACTATTAAATTTATTTTACCGATTAATTCCAAATTAATCGCATTCTCTCTTTTAGACGAATTTAATCCCAGATAAATTCTTGCCGCAATTAATCCCAGATTAACTTTCTCTCTCCTAATTAATCCCAGATTAATTCTGTTCGAGTCAAATGTCATTGGTGAATCTTTGGGAAGCGACCCAAGAGATCCCTGGATATGTTGGCAGTAAATACGGTTGTCAGACTATCCGACACGTGCGTACCCCGTGCCACGTTCTCACCGATTTACAAGACATGGTTGGCTTCTAGCAAAGCACCGTGCCTACCCAATTTTCCAGAAATATTCAACAAATAATATATAATATGTATCAGGAGTAGTATATAATGTATTGCGTAATACGATCTAGTATCGAATGTCACATGTGTTGGGTTTTGGGCGATGGGGAGCAGCGGAAGCGCGGGTCGGGCGAAATCGTATTTTAAAACTATTAAAATACCGAATAAATCATTCAATATCTAATATGAATAATTTATTCATATTTCACCTAAACCTATTTATTTAATATCAAATATTAACTTAAACATAGTTGAAACTTCGCGAAACTTTTACGAAAACTGATTTTCCGTAAAATGGCCTAAAACATGTTTTTGACCGAACCGACTACCCGACACTTATGGAAACTGCCCAGGTCAGCTCCAATAGGGTCGGGGCAGTTCATGGGCTGCCCGAATAGTGACAGATTCACTGTTTGGACAGTCGTCACCCGGTTGGCTCAAAATCCACCCGGTAACGCTGTTTTTGGCCGTTTTCACTTATTTCAAGTCGGAAACACTTTCCAGCAATTGTTCCAACACCCAAATTACATCCAAAACATTCTAAAGATAATAATTTCATCACAAAATCAGATTTATTTCCAGGTCAAAACAGAAAACGAAATTGGCCAAAAATTCATGCTTTAAACCAATTTTCAACAAGATTAATCTAATTAATCCATCACCAAATGAGTCCTACCATATATGAACAACTCTAGAATAATTCTAGGTTATCTAAGAGTGGATTAATAACTTTAGAATGACAACAATTTTGTCCAACAATAATTTGAACAAATTGGAGCAAAATTACACTAATTAGCTCCAATACCAACTTCACACATGCATATTCTTCATTCTCCATCAACCACAAACAAAAACCCAAATTTTCTCAAACAAAGAAACCCTAGAACATTTCTAAGTATTCAAGAAAAACATGAAACTAATTTACAAGCTTGGGTTGTAGAGGATTACCTTTTAATCTCCTAAATTCCAAGCTTTTTTCTTGAATTTCTTTGTCTTTCTTTTTGTTTCTTCAAACATCAAAAATTTGGGTTTTCTTCCTTGGGAAGAATCGGTCATGGAGGAGAGATGATGAAGAAAAACAATTCCCCTTTTATTTAAAGGAGTGGACGAAAATGAGAGAGAGAAAGAAATGTATTTTGTCATTTTTTTTTATTTAATCAAATTAAATCAATATCACTTTATAGTATCCAATCAAAATTGGACACAAATAAAGTGTATTAAAAGTCATGCCAAATGGTCCAATTAATAATAAACAAGTGTGATAACAATTATCACAAATGAAAATTATTAAAATAAATTAAATATAAAGTTGAAGTGGTGACAAATCAAATTTGACACTTTAACCTTTAATTTAATGACAAGTGTAACTAATAATAATTAAATATTTTTCATAACAATTATGAAAAATTTAATCAATTAATTATTATTATATATATGTATTTTATTTACATTAAATAACAAATACATATATTTAATGACATGTGTCAAAATCTCATTTGACGAATAATTAATGTGTATCTAATCGTATTATGTATCAAATATAAATACACAATAATTATTAACCGACAAAATCCCCTAATTACACGTGTTATCGTTTAACCGATTAAACGATCCAAATTAACTCATTTAATCCGATAAGTATTATGAATAATCTGTATTATTCATATCGCGTTGCCCAAGTGCTCAACGAGTACACTTCATATTGTGAGACTCTCTAAGTTTAGGTTTATCCGTCACGAAATCTAATTTCGTATCCATAATCCACCCACTCATGGATTATGATGACCACGGATAATCTTACTAAACTATACAAGTCGAGGTCATAGCATACGTATAATCCCTCCATCACAGGCCATCCGTATTATACCTGGGATATAGATCATAACGTCAAATCTGTTCGGTCTAATACAGTTGACTTTTAATTTACGATCACTAAATAACACTCGGAACTGATCAAGTCACGATATACGACATGTACTGGTCTCAGCGGATTTTACTAACCGACCTATGTTAGTAAATCTTGACCATAAATTTTTTTGAAGGATATACAACTAATAGTGCACTTCCCAATGTCAATTACAAACTACGTTGTAACTGCGCACTATACTGTAAATCCTAGGGTCTTTGTCTAATATACACTTATCACTGAATCAGATTCAGTTTCGATCTAATCGTAATCAGAAATCTAATCGCAATTAGATCGAATAAGCATATAAAAGACAAGGGTGCTACCGTTAAATTAGTAATATTATGGAAAATTGAATTGCTCATATTCATGAATCAGAAATATATACGATCCAGATTGGCACTCTGAGCACCAACCCTAACAACATGCTAAGCCTAGGGCTGGAATTGTGTCTGCCCCGTACGAAGCATATATCGGATCACTAGCAACTAGTCTCTGTAATCGGATAATCATGACCTAGTCATACTATCCCGATAATTGTAGCATTTAAGAGTACTAGTTTTGTATCCTGCGTGATCATCATCTCCATATGAATGAAGTGATACTTCTATCTTGACATCACACCCAATACATTACGATTCTCAGTAAACCCAGAAGAGGCGTACACAGAACCTGTTAAAGCTCCAGACAACCAAAACCAAAGTATACTGATTGTCCAAGTATTAGCGATGCAAGTCTCAGGTTAAGACCACATATACCTACCCTGATTCCGATTCCCATAGACACATAGTCATAATACCAATGAGACTCTGAGGGGTCTATCCAGAGCGAAGCTGTTCCCAATCCAACGACTAACAGAACCTCATATCACACTTGCATAAGTATCCAATACTTAAATATATGAGAACTATGTCGTTAAGCTTCTATAACGCGCACACGTGTAATACTAGTCTATTCCGCATTATCGATGTTCAGTCTCGATAATACTACGACTATGAATATTTAATGATTAAACCTTTCGTGGATTAATACTGTCCCATATCTTATTAATCCGGTACTAATCAAATGGACTTTTATCATTTATATATCCAAGTAATCCAATTACAAAATGATAAAAGAGCAATTTCCTTTGTCACATAGTTAATTTGTACAAAAACATCATGTCTTTTAAAAATAGTGATGCTATGGGTCATAATTGTCCAATACTAGATACATCCGAACATTAAACGATAAACTTGAAATTAGTGAATTTTGATCGGAAGGTCTTACCAAGATTTTAAGAGCATATACGGACTGCAAACTATCCCACTAACGCGTTGGAATGGATAGAATTTTGATCGGATCTACTGTTCATTCATGGATTACTGTTCACCGTTGCTTTCTTCCTCGTTTTACTTGCAACCTACACGAAACAGAAAATCGGTACGCCAACTTATAGTACTCTCTGAGGGCTTCGATTTGGCGGGTGGCTCGGGCCTTGAAATGAAACGACATCGAAAAACCCATGCTCGCGCGTATTCTCTCTCTTTCCTGTCATTTTTCGACGTTTCTGGCGTCATCGCCGGCTACCGTTAGACGCAGGGTGGCCGGACGTTCCTCCTAATGTCGTCGCGACAACTGGCCGGCTGGCGAGCTGCTGATTCAAGACACCAAGTGAGGAATAGGGGTCAAGTGGTGAGTTTTTAAGAAGATTTGATTTTTCACAATTTTAGAAACTTAAGGGTATTTATAGAAAAAAAAATTAAAATTTACGTTTAGGCCCCTGTAATGGGGCTTTCTCAAAAATTCTCATTTGGGAAGCTTTCTTATGCAAATTTCCAAAAGTATTCAACATGAAAGTTGTTCATCTCAAAAAAATGAGTGCAATTGTTTAAGAATCAGCTCAATCGGAGTTTGTTTACTATTTTTTTATAGCTGAAACAACAAACTTTCCGCGTATAAAAATATAAACAAAATCGCGTAACCGGTCCTCGAAATCACTCGTTTTCCAATGCTACGAAGTTTCACTTTAAAATATTCCGACCTATTTTCTAACATATAAACTCTTATTTTCGAATATTATCTCACTCTAAAACTAACTTTAATTCGAAACCTTACATGACTATTTTGGAAAGAAATTCAGGATACATCTTTTAACTCTATACCCTTTTTTATGTTTCATTTTTTAAGGCCCAATAATTTTGTACCCATCTAATTCTCTTGAGAAAAAATAGTGTTTTAGTTAAAATAAATAATTGGCTTCCAAGTTTAGAACGATTTAGAAATTACTTGGCAAATAAGAAACCAAAGCTTTAAAGGATGACAATAGGGTTTGATTTTATTTATAATTTGATGATCGATACATCTCACCAACTTGTTCTTTAACATCTTTATAGTTTAAAAGAAACCCATCACTCTTGATCATCATTACTACCACAATCCTAAATTTTAATAAATAAATAAAATATATCATGAGCATTATTTTATAATACACTAACATCAGGCCTTAGGCATCATATAGTTTCTGCCATAATGACCATCATGATTAACTTCATGAACCAAACTTTATGCTAACTATATAAAGAAATTAACAATGAAACTGATAGACACCAGCACAAAGTTGAACACAAATTACTTGCAAGAAAAAATGTTGAAGAGAAGTGCTTTGAGTGTATCAATGTTCTCAAATTCTGCTGTGTTAGTCGGTTGGTGTCGCGGCGGTGCCCGTAGGAGGTCGAGGCGGCGGAGGGGTGGCACCATTCGGCTGGGGAAAAAGAGGCGAGGGTTCTGTCTTGGGTCACGGCCGGTGGTTCAATGGGGGGTCATGGTTGGTCCTCTAAGAATGTTGAAGAAAATCATTATGGAAATCACACCAAATGGACGGTGGATAGAGGCTTATTATTTGTCTTTGCCCTTATTCTTACGTCCCCAAATAATTCCATTGTGCTGATTGCTACAAAATTATATTTTTAGTTATGTTTTATTAAAAAAAAATAAAAAATTATGTAACTAGGGAAGCAATCCCTCCCAAATGAAAGGTCAAATTGCTTCTTTGTAAAATTTTCTAACAAATGAAGAAATAATTGAATGTAATTGTGCAAGTAATTAATGCAATATTCAAATACAAGATCCAGTACTAATTTCTTGTTAAAACTTGACTCCTAAGATCGGTTTTATGAGATTTTCATCAATAAGAAGTTGAAGGAATGAATTATAAAAACAGCGCCCATCATTCTTTTTAGTAAGATGTAAATAAGCAAAATTAAATTGACAATATCTGTAACTTGATAGTGTCTCTCTCCACTACAAAAATAAAGGTCTTTACCGTCGAAATATATCGATACTAAAAATCTCCAATTTAACGTAAAAGGTCATTGGAGTCGAATAATTTCGATGCTAAATTTTGACGCCAAAAGGTGGACGAGAAAGATAATTAGCGTCGAAATATAAAATTTCGACGCTAAAGTATAACATTTTGCGTCCAAAATTTTTCGACGAAAAATGCTATTTTTCGAAGTTAAATTACCTATTTGGCGACGAAACTTTTCGACGCTAAATGACATATTTTGGCGAAGAATATGTTCGACGCTAAAGGTATAACAAATTTATTATTTAAGGTACTTTTGCTCCGAAATATTCAATTTAATATTTTGAAAATTATTGTTATGAAAAAAATAAATTTATCGAATAATAGTACAATTATTTTTATTCTAATAACTATTTATTATTATTATTATTAAAATTTATTAAATAAAATAAATACATAGTCTATTAAGAGTCGCTGCTGTGAATGTTTATACAAATGAAAATAAAAATTATTGCTGCTGTAATGGAATGACAATCGAGCCCGATGCTATATGGCCGAGTGAGGCCTCCAACATCTCCCTAAAAGACCTCATCTGTTGGTCGAACTCCTACATCTTCCTTTGGTGGTCCTCCTCGACCTGCAGTAGCTTTCCCTCAGTCTTCTTCAGCTGTACTTTGTGTTAGGGTTGGTGCTCGGAGTGCCAATCCGAATCGTATTTGTGTCCGATTCATGAATACGAACAATTCTTTTTTTCCATAATATTACTTGCATAATGGCAGCACCTCTTATTTTTATATACGTATTGGATCTAATTACGATTAGATTGAAACTAAATCTGATTTAATGATATGTATATATTAGACAACAACCCCATGATTTACAACGTAGTGCGCAGTTACAACATAGTTTGAAATTGACATCGGGAAGCGTCACTATAAGTTGTAAATTCTCAAATAAAATTTTTGTTCAAGATTTACTGGCACAGGTCGGTTAGTAAAATCCGCTAAGACCAATACATGTCATAAATCGAGACTTGGTCCGATAGTTTATCCCAATGAACCATGAGTCTTGACAGACTCGTATAGACATGTAGGTGTTTATTTGATAAACAATGAACGACTCACCAAAGAATTCCTAATAGATGGTACACCAACGTCAATAGGAATATTCTCGAGTCGAGTAGCATAGTGGTCATTTGACTTGCGATACCACTGTGGATATATGAGACATCCTCCATACTTTGATGGCAGTCATGTCACCGATCTATTTAGATTAGACTTCCGCCTGCTCTTTGGGTGTGGACCTATGCTCATGATATCCCGTGAGTAACAGATAGAATCTGTCAGTCCTGTGTACAGAGCATAGGTATCATGTATGTATTTGCGATCTAGTAAATCCATGGCCGTGGTATACTTTTGAAGCGAGTTTTGAGTGTTATTTAGAGATTGTAAATCTGAAAGTCGACTATAATATACTTTAGTGATTTGACGTTCCTATCTATATCCTCGGTATAATATTGATAGCCTGTGACAGAGGGATTATACGTATGTAATGATCTCAACTTGTATAGTTTAGCGATATTATATGTGGTCGTCATAATTTACGAGTGGGTGAATTATGGAAACAAAATCTGATTATGTGACGGATAAACCTAAACATAGAGAGTCTCACAATATGAAGTGTACTCGTTGAGCATTTGGGCAACACATTATGAATAATACAGATTATTCATAATACTTTATCGGATTAAATGAATTAATTCGAATCGTTTAAACGGTTAAACGAAAATACATACATTATGGGATTTTTTTGTCAATTAATAATTAATGTGTATTTGTATTTGATACATATTAATTAATTTTCAAAATAGACTTTGACACATACCATTAATATATGTATTTGTTATTTAATGTAAATAAAAATAATATATAATAATAATCGTATTAATTAATTATTTAAGTGTTTAAATGTTAAATATAATGTTAAATATCCAGATAATTAAATTATATCAATATTACATAATTGTTATGCGATATGTTTGATTATTATTGGTTACATGTGGCATGATTCTTTTAAGCTTAAAGTTTACAAATTAGATTTGTTAACTTAAAGCTAATTATTATTTAATTTGATTAAAATGACCAAATGACCATTTTGCCCTTTAAAGTTGGTTTTGGCTTGTTTTTTAAAGTGAAAATTTTTGTTTTTTCTTTCATAAGAGAGCCATGGCCGAACCTTTCAAGCATGGAAGCTCCCAAAATTTTGTTTGAAGAAATAAGGAAGAAAGTGAAGAAATCAAGAAGAAAGTTTAAGGAAATTTGGAGATTTTGAGGTAATCTTCATAATTCTTAAACTTAGAAAGTTTGTTTCTTGTTCTTGAGCATCTAGAAAAGTTCTAGGGTTTCTTCCTTTCTTATATTTTTGGGTTTTTTGATTTCGAGGATGGATTTGGAGGCTAGATGCATGTGTGAAGTTAGATGGAATAATATTAGTGTATTATTAGTTCAATTTTATCATTTGATGACTTGTTGCCATTCTAGAGTGTTGTGACCACTCTTATAACTCCTAGAATTATTCTTGATTCCTTCATTTGTGGTGACTTTGGTTGGTGTAAATATTAATATGATTAATGTTGAGAAAATTGGATTTTAAAGCATGAAAAATGATAATTTTAGTTACCAAATCAGATCTAGATTTTCTATGATTTTGGTGATGAAAAATATGTTATATAAATGTATTCGATGTGTTCCGAGCATTGGAACAATTTCTGAAAATTATTTCGGATTTGAAATATGCGAAAACAGTGTTACCGGGTGAGTTTCGGGCTTACCGGGTGTCCGCTGTCAAAACAGTGAATTGGTCACTGTTCGGGCAGCCCATGAATTGCCCAAACACTATTGGGGCTAACTTAGGCATCCCCATGTGTATTCGTTGGTCGGTTCGGACAAAAACGCGTTTTATGCTACTTTGCGAAAAAAGTTTTCGTAAAGTATATCGCGGTGTTCTTAATGTATTTATGTCATTATTTGATATCGAATAAATTTGTTTAGGTGAAATATGAATGAATTATTCATATGTAATATTGAATAATTTATTCGGTGATTTTAAAATTTTAAAATTACGATTTCACCCGAACCGCGCACTTCCGCTGCGCCCTCGCTAAAACCCCAACAAAATAGTATCAGATTAAATCTTATCCTTAATCCATTACATTTTTCATGCTTGATATATGATATATAATCCAATTTTGATATTTTCACATGCATGTAATTTAGATGTTTCTTAATTTTTCGGTTCTACGCTAACGAAAAACATAACGAAAATTTAATAGTTAAGTTAAGTTATGTTTTCCCAGATAGAATTAAACTGTTGAGAAATTGATCTAGATTAAATTCTACATTTGATGTAGAGCAAAAATCTCTTTAGGAATATCCCCGCTTAATAAGGTTATAAAGTAACTAGTAATCTGAATACTTGTTTCTTAGTCCACCTTGTCAATACAAATGTAAATGATTTCATGATGCTATAACGGTATCGTGCCAAAGTTATGCAGTTATAGTTGATGGTAGTTTATTTACGCCGATAGAACTTATATGATAAGAGACAAATTCAAGTGAAAGTGGAAATCTTGGACGTGCCAAAGCTGTCAGGACTACATCGGTAGCTTGAGATTGTCATTAACAAGTGAAGCCTTGATACGCCTCCTGTGAACGTGCCAAAGCTGTCACAACGAGAAACGGTCGGGACCAAAATTAGGAGTCATAGTTAGTGTGATTGACAATGAGTTGTCTACCTGTGAATATATGTAGGCGAGAACGTGCCAAAGCTATGAGTCGAAATATATTCATGAGGTCCACTTCTCACTATGGAATTCAATTTAATTATTGAATTCCCGTTTTTCGTAGGGGATTACGATATTACGTAAAGTAGTTGGAGGCACTGTTGGGTTGAAAATCCATAACTAAGGCAGTATGTAATATTATGAAAATTGGCGCTTATGTTTTCCTTATTCTATTATATTAATAGTAATAGACTTTTAATCCACTGCATACATATTATATATATATATATGTTTTCTGACTTCACTTATGGTTGCAGAATTCTAGAATAGGTTCTAGATTAAGAGTACGCTTGGATATTGTTAGATTAGTCTAAACCATCGGGAACTATTGTTCTGATTTTCTTGAAAAATCAAAATGGTTAGTGACTTAGTTACTAAGCCACGATAGGTAATCTAAATAGATATATGTTTTAGGATATAATTCTCTAGAGATGATAGTTTCTTGTGTAGTAAGAATTGATGTGAATTAGTCCATGTCTCGAGATTCTTGACTATCATTAAGAAAGTCTCATTAGGTATTTGTTTATCTGATAATGACATTTCTTGGCTTTAGTGACCTTTAGAGGTCATGTGTCTGACATAATTTGTTGATCAATTATTTGCAATTGTTGTGAATGATTGAAAGCAAATAATAAAGCTAAAGATATGAGATACGTATAGTTGTGTGTAGAGAATATCGATTTTCACAACACGACAACTATAGGTATTGGATACTAGATCTCCCGTCTAGTTATTTAAAATAATGTTTAATGACTGTTTTGATATTTGATATCAGAACTTGCGACTATTGGATGGTTACTTGTTCTTTATAAACAGTTGTTATATATTTTAATACTACTAGTAGTGTCATTGATGAAGAGATAAACATTAAGAAAAATATTCGGTTAAGTAAATAACTTAGAACAGTGCTTTATAAGATTTTATCACTTAACATTAATTACTTATTCTGTATGGTAAATGATGGTCTGATACGAGATCACACCATATATCCTTATCCATTTAATGAATATTGTATTCAGGAAGTGATTAAATCTCATTTAACCAATGATTGTCATTGGACCACAAGATTGATTAAACTAATACATTAGATGTATGTAGTTTAATGAATTATAAATTTCCTTGAGTAGTTTTCTTTACTTCGTAACTTGGTTAATGAGTTGTCATGACTTAGTTACGCATTTCTGAAAGAACACATATTGATTGTCTTGAAAGGTTCGAGAATTTTCTATATATTCTAATGAAACGTGGATCGAATATTTTGACTGGTTCAAAGATTTTCGATCTGAAGTTTTGGAAACTGTATCTTTAAAACCCATCATGATTATTTGAATAGTTCAAAGATGTTTGATACGATCAAACATATGAATTTATGATAATTTGTCTAAGGTTATTTATGTTGGACAATTATGACCCATATCATCACTATTTGTACAAAACATGATGTTGTTGTACAAATTAACTATGTGACAAAGGAAATTGCTCTTTTATCATTTGTAATTAGATTACCGGGATATATAAATGATAAAAGTCCATATGATTAGTTCCGGATTGAGATGATATGAGACAGTATCAATCCATGAAGGTTTAATCATTAAAACATCCCTAGTCGGAGTATTATCGAGATTGGACATCGATAATGCGGAATAGACTAGTATTACACTTGTGCGTGTTATAGGAGCATAACGACATAGTTCTCATATATTTGGGTATTGGATACTCATGCAAGTGTAATAGGAGGTTGTGTTTACCGATGGTACGGAAACAGCTTCGCTCTGGATAGACCCCTCGGAATTCCATTGGTAGTATGATTATGTGTCTATGGAAGTCCAAATCAGGGTAGGTGTATTTGGTCTTAACCTGAGACTTGCACCGCTAATACTTGCGACAATTAATATACTTTGGATTTTGGTCGTCCAGGGCTTTAACCGGTTCTGTGTACGCCTCATCTGGGTATATTGAGAATCGTAGTGTATTGGGTGTGATGTCAAGATGGAAGTATCACTCCATTCATATGGAGATGATGGTCACGTAGGATACGGAACTGGTGATCTTATATGCTGCAGCTATCGGGATAATATGACTAGGTCATGTTCATCCGATTATAGAGACTAGTTACCAGAGATCCGATATATGCTTCGTACAGGGCAGACACAATTCCAGCCTCAGGCCTAGCATGTGACATCTGATACTGGATCGCAATACGCAACACTATGTATACTACGCCTGATATAGATTATATATTCCTTTAAGAATATTTCTGGAGAATTGGGTAGGCACGGTGCTTTGCTAGAAGCCAACCATGTCTTGTAAATCGGTAAAAACGTAGTACTAAGTACGTACGTATTCGGATAGTCCGATGATCGGATTTACTGCCAACATATCCGGGGATCTCATGGGTCTCTTCCCGAAGATTCACCGATGACGTATGACTCGCACATAATTAATCTGGGATTAATTAGTAAAGAGAGAAAATTAATCTAGGATTCTTTAAATAATATTTTATCTGGGATAAAATATTATTTAAAGAGAGAGAACGATTAATTTGGAATTAATCGATAAAATAATATATTCGATATATTATACGAAATTAGATTTCGACGCGGAATTATAATTAGATTTTAATTCGGGCAAACGAGTTAATTTAGAATTAATTCGCTAGCGACGTGAATAGTAATTTTGCTAGGTATAATTATTAAATTTGATTTAATTACGTCGTAACGGAAAATTCGTTAATTCGGAATTAGCGAACCCGAGCCTGGGAGTGTTTGCGGGACCACTCGCATTTTGAATCGAGTGGGGCCCACAAGTCACATCACGAGTCACATCACTAGTCAACTTTATCACTTTAATGTGATGGAAGTTGTTGGTATATGGTTGAGTATGAAACACACTAGTGTGATGGCTTGAAAGACATTTACCAATTTTTATTATTTTGGTATTTGACTTTCATTTAGTGTAATTAGATTACACAACACACAACACACTTCTCTTCTCCTCTCTCCCTCTCACGGCCTTGGAGCCATTTTTCTCTCAAATGTTCTTGGCTTGGCCGAGAACAACAAGAAGGCAAAGGGAAGATTTGTGGCAAATTTTTCCAAGATGCTAGCACATCCAATGGGTCTTACAAAGGTGATAGGGAAACCCATCTATGAGCATGGAATCTCAAATCAAAGCTTGGAGTACAAAATGGAGAGCTTGGCCGAATCTTGGAGGAGCACAAAAGGGGCTTGGCCGAATACATCAAAGGGAATTTTTGAACTCTCTGCCAACATCCAACCGATCAAAGTGAGTATTTCCGCAACTTTACTTTGTTGTATTCGCACATTTCATATGCTTAATTGATCTTGGTTTGACCTAGAAAACTCAACAATGGTATCAGAACTTTGATTAAGCATGAAATTGGAATTAGGGTAAAATTTGGGTAAAATTGATTTGAGCATGATTTGATGAAATTGATTGATTGAGTATGCTTGAATGATGATAACTTAGAGTTATGCATGATAAATTTGATGAAAATTGAATTTGATTAATTTTTCCCCAAAAGTTTGGCTTGGCCGAATGTATAAGTGCCCTAAAGTCATGGTGATTTTTTATTTTTTGATCATTGGATGAGTTGAAAGACTTGGGATAAATTGATTTAGGATTTAATTGGATTAAAATCGAAATCGATTTTAAAAACCCTAATTATCGTGAGCTTAAAAGCATGGAAATGAATTGATTTTTGATTCAATAATGTTGGACATTTATTGATGATGATAAGCATGATTAATTAGTGTAATTGGTATTTTGGAAATGTTAATTTGACTAATTAATTATGGCTAATACACTTTAGTTGATTAAATTATGAAATTTGGAATTTTAGAATTTAATTAGTTGGGCTTAAATTTGGAATTGGGCTAATAAAGTTGTATTTGGGCTTAATGGGCTTGGTTGGGCCAAGTTTGGTTTAAGTTAATTGGTTGGATCCAATTGGGCCTAAAACCATTTCCATAAAGTCCAAATATGATTAAATGGGTCTTTTAAAATTTTAATTGGGCCTAAATTGATTTTTGGCAAAAGGGTGATTCCTTATTGGGCTTTGGTTGCCAAAGTCCATGCCTAATAAATTAATTGAAAGCTCATTCGACTTTAATTAAATTGACATTGGATGTTAATTGGGCTTTGAGACCCGTAAAGATTAGATTTAGAATCTAAGTCGCAAAGGCTCATTAAAAAGTGTAATTATTTAATTTGGAATTAAATAAAGAATTAGTATTGAATGCAAATTAAATTGGATTTAATATTGTAGTCTGATATAATTCAAGAATTCGTACTTTGAGTACTTATTCTTAAAACGAGTTTGGCTTACGCAAATCAAATCGTTGTTTGAACATTGGATGGTCATTAATTTAAGATTAATTAATTGGATTAGATTGATTGATAACAGGCTTTGTGTGAATACATGGATGTGATATATGAATAATGTATATCAGATGGATATTAGATGGGTGAGGGCAATTTTGGAAATTGTTGTAATAAATTTAGAATTTATTAAATTAGACCTGCGTGTCCAGCCTATTATCTCTTGACTCTTTGTATTTATCTTCTCACATATTCCCCTAAATGTAAATGAGGTTTCTTTAAGAAGTGTTATGTAATTGGGTAGAAGTATGAATAGTGCTAGCGGGAGAGAGGAAAGTGAGAGATTTGTTCTAGGAACAAGTTGTTTTAAATATCCATCCGCATATCATTATTAATTTATTTATCACGCCTTATTATGCTTTTAAATTGCATGTTTAAGGGTGTATGATGAGACATAATCAAAGATAATTAATTGGTTGCCAATTACGCGAAAAACCCTCAACATATATTAAGCGTTTTTCCTTCCATTGAATGATTCATTCTCAATATCCAAGATTGACACTGGTTTGTTGGCCAAAGTCAATACCTTTGTCCATCGCGGATGTGTTTGAATCATGAAGGCTTTGTTCCATATCGCATGTCTTGTCCAAGTTGTGATTTGTTGGCCAAAGTCAAGATCATTTATTGTCCATCGACATCGATTACGAAGCTTTCCAATGTCAATGGGTCCCGCTTAACTGGAATCATTAAGTTTGTTGTGCCAAAGCCAATGCTTAATTGATTCAGAGGAAAAAAGGTTAGGGAATATATCGGATATATTGACATTTATTAGATATATGTTTCGGACTTGGAAGTCCACCTACTGGATCTAGGAATTGGATGAGATCCAATTGATCTTAGAGATCTTCCTAGTTAAATATCATACAATTTGTTGGCCAAAGTCAAGGTTGTGTGTTATTTAACGGGATCCTAGCCCACTAGGAAACAAGGTTTCCCGAGTACTCAACAGAGGGTTAGAGGCTCGCCGAAAAATAGTGGGAGGCAAGTATTAAATTTACAATTTCGTTTAGATACTTGCCAATACGCGCTCACTTCATTTTTCATCAATTAATAATTATATATTAATTGGACTAATATATAATTGTTATTTTAAATTAAACAGTTGGACTGTATTCAAACTACTTCAATTTATAGTTGATTATATAATTGGATTATAGTAATCAATATATTTGAATTTAACCAATCAAATTATAGTTGATTATATAGTTAGACTATAGTAATCATTATATTCAATAGTACCTGAAATCGTTGATTGGATAGTTGGAATATAGCAATCAAGATAACTGAAAGATTAGCGTTTAAAACATAATCCTAGGTGAAAATGTCTTTAAGCGGCTTTAATTTTCAGATTGGGAATAGAACCTCAGGATAGTCCTGGGAACTGAGAAGTTATTATATTTGATAGAGCAACCTCTTGGGCCTAAGCCCGGAGTTGAGCAAATAGTAGAACATGATCTTTGGAAGATTCATGTAATGATAACTTTAATGCTCAATCATTTATACTTGATGCAATGACACTTTAATTCCGTCATCAAAATTAAGGATTAGATCCTTGTACCTTGATGATGAAATTAAAGATCTTCATAGATCTATTCTTAGATCTTAGAAGTACAAATTGCATAAGAAGCTCTTTCGCTTATGTATGTCAGAGGGTACATCTGTCGAGCACTAGGTGTGGCAGATGATTGCTGACATCAATCAGCTAGGTTAGCTGGGCATTACCTACGTGGCCGAGACTGCCAAAGATTTGATCTTATAGTCTCTACCTGAAAGCTGCGGCAGGTTCATTGAGAACCAAGAGTAAACTCTTGGAGAGTTGATGGCTATGCTCTAGGAGGCAGAGCCAGAGCTTCTAAAAGAGGCAAAGGCAAAATCATCAAAGTCTTCTAGGAAGACAAATGACATATCCCAAGATGTCTGCCTAAACTGTGGCAAACGGGGTCACTATAAGCCTGACTTCCGTATGGACAAGGCAGACATGAAGGAAGTGAAGAGGGGCAAGGCTCCGACTTCAAGTATGTTTGTCATAAACATGTTCGCTATTAGTTTCAAAATTGGATTTTGATAACTAGATGTGGTACATAAATATGTACTGATGTGCGGAATCTGCTGATTAGCAGGAGACTGACTTCAGTTGAGATTAATCTGTGAATTGGATACGGGACAACAGTCGCTGTTTTAACCGTAGAATCCTAAGTTTAGGAACTACCCTTTGGGTGTGTACTTAAATTAGGAAACTGTTAAAATGTACCTAGTTTGACTAGAAACATTATCTTTATATCAGAGTATAACTCATTGCGAGTATACCTTTATATTCTAGAACACTAAAGTGTTTTATTTTATAATGATGATATTGAGATAAACACATTTGATGTGAATAACAATATTTATATTTTGAATATAAATGAATCTCAAACGTATAACATGACAAACAAATAGCTCAAACTGATTTAATCAGATGAAACTTATTAGTGGCATTGTTGTCTGGGACACATTAACAAGACTCGTATATCCACACTTTCGAAGAGTGGGTACTAGGACGGATTTGATTCTAATCAAATGATGTCTACGAATCTAGTTCATTAGGCAAAGTGCCTAAAACACCTTTTACTTGGTAAAAGTACAAGTGCCACCGATCTGTTAGCCCTCGTTCATAGTGACGTAAGTGGGCCCATGTCTAGTGACCGGCGTAAACACACACGTATAACGCAAGCGCACGTATCGTTCAAGTAGTATAAAAATATCGATCCCACGAGGACTTAATATCTAAACTATTAATTTTATGAGGTCAAATGATTACTAATATCTAACAAGTTGATTGATTGATTTGAAATGGTGACGATTCTAAATTTAAAAGCAAGTAAATAAAATTGTCGAAAATAGGTTTTAAGAAAATTCAATATTAAAAACTATCTAGGGTTGTGATTTCTTCCAATATCATTTTAAAGATGAAGTGGTTATCTTAAAGTTGGGTAATATATTGATTTATTAACCTGGAACACTAAATTATGTGTAAGCCTCTGTCGATGGTCAGACACAAATATCCAGTTTAACCCAATTGAACCATATGTCTATGTCAACCAAATTACCTGGATTCATTAAGTTTAAGTTCCAATTATGGCTACCCCCGCCTGACAGGTATATTCCTATCCTGTAAGGAAATCTATTAAAGGGTTATCTATCCTCAAGGAAGATCGTGGGCTATTGAGTCTAAGGCTGAAACCTAAAATCCCTATGTCTAGTTCATTTTAGATTTACCAGATCAATTTTATTAATGGCCAGTTAATGAAAAAGCATTAAGTTTAAGACACAATAAATAAATCTTTATATTACCCAAGCTATAATCTAACCCTTATAAAACGGTGATATTGGATTTCATCACAACCCCAGATAATTAATTTAGTTACAACACATAACTAGGGCTAGTAAAAGCTTGAAAATAAAAGACATAAAGTAAAAATGCGGTAAAGTAAATACTGAAAAGTAAATTACAATAAAATAAAATGTTAAGGTAAAAGGAATTACTTTTACTACTACTAATTTAGATATCTCCCATAAAATAATATATAAACTTGTGATTCTTTTTCCAATCAGCCATATAGGCGGTAACCTGATTAAGTCAAATTAAGTCCAACCAGCCATAAAGGCGGATCCAAAATTAAATTACCAACCGACCAATCTGGCGGTATCCTTTATTAGTCAGGTTTAAATCAGATTAAAATGAATTACCAACCGACCAATCTGGCGGTATTCTTTTTAAGTCAATATTTTAAATAGTGAATATATTATTATTAAGGGAGATTAATCTAAATAGTAACAGTAAAAGAATTACCTTTCACCCTAGCTGGGGGAGTTACCTCCTCATGGTAAATAATAAAAACTGTAAAAAGTAAAAAGTAAAAAGTAAAAATTAAATTACTATATTAACAAAACGTAATTAAAATTAATTACAAAACTAAAAACTAAAAAACTAAAAATTAAAAGAAAGTAGAGAGAGAAACTCTCTCTTTAGAAAGATTATAAGAGAGAGAGTGGTGCACTAAATTCTGAAATCTCGAGCTCAATTTATAGGCCTCGGTAGGATCCAGCGTCGCGACGCCAGGTCCTCAGCTTCGCGACGCCGGATTTGTCGACGTGGCACGCTCTGGTTCGCTGGTTTGAAGATTCTGGATAAGATGATAAGGTGACACGTGGCAGAATGGTTGGGCTTCAATTATTGTGACACGTGGCGGCTTCTAATTGGTCGCTGAGATTCTTATCCGCCATGTGTCAGATAAGGATAGGATATCCAATAATTGATGCTGACGTGGCGGTGACGTGGCGACGACGTGGCGACACGTGGGAAAGAGACTGTCGGCACCATAGAATTGCGACACGTGTCACTTCCTGATTGGCTGATGATGATGTGGCACGACACTTGGCAATTTGACTTGTTGACTTGCTGATGTGGCTGATGACATGGCGACGACGTGGCGATACGTGGCGATGATGACTGTCGGCACCGTAGGATGCTGACACGTGGCACGGCGCATGTTAGCAGATCGGCTGTGATGGTGACACGTGGCACGGCGCATTTTAGCAAAGTCAAACTTTTCTCAGATTCTGATTTGTGGACCCGGCGCACGTTAGCACTGTTCGGCGCATTTTAGACGTCGCGACGCTGAACGATTGGCGTCGCGACGCGCTTAAGACCAAAATATCCCTGTTGACGCATTTTTGTCCGTTTTTGCCCCAAATTGCCTCCAATGCTTTCCAAACTTTATTTATCTACAAAATAACACAAAACATATCAAAACGTTCACAAAACTCAAGAAACTATACACAATATTAGGTTAAATGAGTGGGAATAAGTGATATAAATACCACTCATCATCTAGCTAGGCTAGAGGTGGATATGAACACTTCGTAACCTTTACGGATGTGGCATCGCGTTATGGTTTTGTGTTTCTTTTGAAACACGAGTCAGAAATTTTTAGAGTTTCGACACGAAGTAGACAGACAGATCGGCTAAAGTATTAAATCGTCACGGTTAGACCATGATGTAAAATACTTAAGCAATAAGTTTCTCAATTATTTGAAAGAGTATAGTATTCTTTCAATATGGACTCCTCCTTGAACACCTCAATTGAGCGGTGTGTCCGAACAGAGAAACCGAATTTTGTTGGACATGATAAGGTTAATTATGAGTCGCTCTAAGCTACCATTTTCCTTCAAGGGATACGCATGAAACAGTGCAAAACTTTTTTTGAATAAGGTTCCATAAAAATCTGTTAGACAGACTTCATATTAGATATGAACAGGAAAGAAACTGGGTTTTCTCATTCTTGAAGATTTGGGAATGCTGGGCATATGTTTGGATGATACCAAACTAGAACCCAAATCGGATAAGTGCCAATTTGTAGGTTATCATAGGGAAACCAAAGTATAGTACTTATACAACTCACAAGAGAACAATGTAATTGTTGCTCTCCATGCGGCTTTCCTAAAAGGAATACCTATATGCAGTGGTAAGTGGGAGGAAAGTAAAACTCGATGAAAATTGGAGTAATACTGTTCAAGGCACCGATTCCTTAATGGAACACAAACAGTTCATCAGGGATGAAACTGTACCACAATATTCAAATACACAAGAACCACATAAGTCGAAGAGAGTCAGAAAACAACCTGGGAGGTATGGGTTTCTGATCTCACCTCATAAAGATGTCAATCTTATTGAGGAACACAAACTGACTACGTATGAGGAAATGATACAAGGTATCGACTCTATATTATGGAAAAGTGCCATGAAGTCCGAAATGGATTCCATCTATACAACCAAGTTTGGACACTTGTTGTTGTACCGGAAGGTATTGTGCCTATTGGTACTATATGAGTCTTCAAGGAAGACATACATGGATGGCAACATACCATCGTACAAAGCTAGGCTTGTAGCGAAAAAGTATCGTTATCAACATTGTGTCGATTACGACGAAACATTTTATCCGTTGCCATGGTTAAATCCATTTGGATAATGCTTGCTAATGTTGTATGTTTCATTCATGAAATATGGCAGCTGAACGTCAAAACCGCTTTCCTTAAATGGAAACCTTTTGGAGGATGTTTACAACATCCTGACGGTTTTGTCGTACCAAAATGAGCAAACAAGGTTTGCAAGTTAAATCGATCCATTTATGGATTGAAGCAAGCATTGTGTTCTTGTAACTATCGTTTTGATATAATCATAATGGTATATGATTTAATTCAAAACGAAAATGATTCTTGTGTATATAAAGAGGTTAATGGGAGCGCACTGACAGTGATTGTCCTAAATAATGATGATATATCATTTCTTGGAAATGATATTCCCATAATACAATCGGTGAAAGCTTGGCTTTCATGAAAATTCTCCGTAGAATTCTTGGGAGAGACAACCTTTATTCTAGGAATAAAGATCTACTGGGATAGATCTAAAAGTTGTTGGCACTCTCTGAGAACTCGTACATTGAAAGATATGTACGCGACCTGGTGTCTCATATACTTTGAGCATATGGAGTCACAATCAGACCGATCCAGGTAATAGTCACCGGATTGATGTTAAGAACATCATTGAGTATCTTAGATGAACTAAGGATGATTTCTTAAGTTATGGAGAATGAGAACTTGAAGTGACTGGGTTCACTGCTGCAAGTTTCCTAACCGATAATAACGATTATAAGTCGTAACAAGGGTACTATATAGTTTGAATAACGGAACAGTGAGCTGGAAATCTTCCAAGCAAGATACTGTTGCCGAATAAACAACAAAAGCGGAATATTGCTGCAGCTGAGGCAGCAATAGAAGCACTTTGGATCTTAATAATCCTAATCAGATTAGGAGTAGTTCTGTTAGCAGCTGAGCTAGGCTACAGCACATGCTAAAGAATTAATGGTCTCATCAATGATCCAAGTATATAATTCAACTATTCATCTGATTCGTTCGGATTATACATCGTGGCGATGTGATGATCGAATAAATCGCATCAGATGATAACTTTGCAAATCCGCTGACGAAAGCAGTTTCTCAGCAGAAGTTTGAGCGAACCGTACATAGTTCAGGTGTAGGACACTTGAGTGATTGGCTATAGGCCAAGTGGGAGATTGTTGGACAATTATGACCCATAGCATCACTATTTGTACAGAACATGGTGTTGTTGTACAAATTAACTATGTGACAAATGAAATTGCTCTTTTATCATTTGTAATTAGATTACCGAGATATATAAATGATAAAAGTCCATATGATTAGTTCCAGATTGAGATGATATGAGACAGTATCAATCCACGAAGGTTTAATCATTAAAACTTCCCTAGTCGGAGTATTATCGAGATTGGACATCGATAATGCGGAATAGACTAGTATTACACTAGTGCGTGTTATGGGAGCATAACGGCATAATTCTCATATATTTGGGTATTGGATACTCATGCAAGTGTAATAGGAGGTTGTGTTTACCGATGGTACGGAAACAGCTTCGCTCTGGATAGACCCTCGGAATTCCATTGGTAGTATGACTATGTGTCTATGGAAGTCCGAATCAGGGTAGGTGTATTTGGTCTTAACCTGAGACTTGCACCGCTAATACTTGTGACAATCAATATACTTTGGTTTTGGTCGTCCAGGGCTTTAACCGGTTCTGTGTACACCTCTTCTGGGTATATTGAGAATCGTTGTGTATTGGGTGTGATGTCAAGATGGAAGTATCACTCCAGTCATATGGAGATGATGGTCACGTAGGATACGGAACTGGTGCTCTTATATGCTGCAGCTATCGGGATAATATGACTAGGTCATGTTTATCCGATTATAGAGACTAGTTACCAGAGATCCGATATATTCTTCGTACGGGGCAGACACAATTCCAGCCCCAGGCCTAGCATGTGACATTTGATACTGGATCGCAATACGCAATACTATGTATACTACGCCTGATATAGATTATATATTCCTTTAAGAATATTTCTGGAGAATTGGGCAGGCACGATGCTTTGCTAGAAGCCAACCATGTCTTGTAAATCGGTAAAAACGTAGTACTAGGTACGTACGTATTCGGAGAGTCCGACGACCGGATTTACTGCCAATATATCCGGGGATCTCATGGGTCACTTCCCGAAGATTCACCGATGACGTATGACTCGCACATAATTAATCTAGGATTAATTAGTAAAGAGAGAAAATTAATCAAGGATTAATTGCAGATATATTTTATCTGGGATAAAATACTATTTAAAGAGAGAGAACGATTAATTTGGAATTAATCGATAAAATAATATATTCGATATATTATACGAAATTAGATTTCAACGCGGAATTAAAATTAGATTTTAATTCGGGCAAACGAGTTAATTTAGAATTAATTCGCTAGCGATGTGAATAGTAATTTTGCTAGGCATAATTATTAAATTTGATTTAATTACGTCGCAACGGAAAATTTGTTAATTCGGAATTAGCGAACCCGAGCCCAGGAGTGTTTGCGGGACCACTCGCATTTTGAATCGAGTGGGGTCCACAAGTCACATCACGCGTCACATCACTAGTCAACTTTATCACTTTAATGTGATGGAAGTTGTTGGTATATGGTTGAGTGTGAAACACACTAGTGTGATGGCTTGAAAGACATTTACCAATTTTTATTATTTTGGTATTTGACTTTCATTTAGTGTAATTAGATTACACAACACACAACACACTTCTCTTCTCCTCTCTCCCTCTCACGGCCTTGGAGCCATTTTTCTCTCAAATGTTCTTAGCTTGGCCGAGAACAACAAGAGGCAAAGGGAAGATTTGTGGCAAATTTTTCCAAGATGCTAGCACATCCAATGGGTCTTACAAAGGTGATAGGGAAACCCATCTATGAGCATGGAATCTCAAATCAAAGCTTGGAGCTTGGAGCACAAAATGGAGAGCTTGGCCGAATCTTGGAGGAGCACAAAAAGGGGCTTGGCCGAATACATCAAAGAGAATTTTTGAACTCTCCGCCAACATCCAACCGATCAAAGTGAGTATTTCCGCAACTTTACTTTGTTGTATTCGCATATTTCATATGCTTAGTTTGACCTAGAAAACTCAACAATTTAATGAATATGATTCTTTCTCAATATTATTCTTCTAAGATTCCATCGTGATAGAATTGGTTAGTGGGAGGAATCGAATCATATACGATTTGATTCATTTGATATTGAGTGTTACCGAATTAGTTTCAATACTCTTGGGGATATGCTCCAGTAACACTAATTCATCATTTTAATTCATGTTCCATTAGTTTCTACAATTACATATATGATATATACAAGTAGAAAATTCGAATCTTGAAAAGTTTGAGATTTAATCTTTCTTTTGTAACTGGTTATATAGATGAAAAGTACTTGCGCCTCGGAGGTACAAGCAAAAGTTTATCATTTATTCTATTTAATGAATATTGTATTATATTTGATCGAATATTTTTCTACGATCCCGAGTAATAAAATTATTTTATTACTTAGTGTGTAACATCGGATGTTGACCAATGTAGAAAAGACTTGACTTAGTGAAGTCAAATGTGAGAGTGATAAAATTTAAATGGAACCACATAATTAATAAGATGAAAAGACCCTTAGACAGATTCTATATAAGTCTAATAGGATGTCAGAATCATTTGCGAAATATTTGATACTTAATGGTTCTATTATTTTCTTATCGAAGACAATTATCCTATAACTTATATTGGAAGCGATATTTGTTATCGATTTCGGAAGTTAGCATTAAACTATAGATATAAGATTGTTCATAGCTTACTACAATCAAGTTTGGAACTTGATTGAGCTGTCGTTATGAATCGTTCATAAAATGTGCAAATTGTTTGCGCATCAAAAGCAAAATGAGCTTATTAAAAGTTTGACCTTTATAGTATGACAGTGAGAAAGGTTATACTCAGTAATCTATTGTAGATTCTAAGAAAACTTGTCTCTAGTCGCACTAATTGAACAATTAAAGATATCTTGGTTAATGTTGATATTAAACTATGTATTTTGGCTAAAGAATGCAAAGTCGCATTCCTGAATAGTTTCTTCGAATAAGAGATCCATTGTGATTTCTTTATTTGAAGAGTTCATTCTAGAATGGCCCTGGAGTTTGTATTCTACTAAGATCACAGTTTGATATATTAGCTTATAGAGCCTATTGTACACTGGATAAGCTTGCCGGAAATCTGTGTTTTCTAATTTTGATAACAGTCATATTGTCTGATTTTATCAAATCATAGAGAATACACATATGATAGTAGGGTTAGTGAGAGCGTACAAATTTCTTTCTAGTGTTATATATCCTAATGAAATTATCATTATTAATGTAATACTGAAATATTTGTGAGGTAAAAGGTTTACCTAAGTCTTCTTTTCTCCGTGAAAGCAGTGAGAGTAGTCTATGTTATATTTGATATAAAGTTTCATATAAGATATAAAATTAAGAGACTTGTGAGATACTGTCATTAATCGTGCATTAGATATGATCTAATAAAGGACACAGTAAGACTATCTGTGTGACTGTTAGTATAACTATTTGACAGTAAGTGTCTCTTATATATAGTATTCATCTTTCGTAAATGATGATTCCTTTGCCGAAAGAGAAATTAATTAGAATGTCTAGTTAATCTTATGCATCATAGGATGGTGGCATAATGAATATTATATTATATGCGATTATAGATATCAATTTAATCGTAATTATTACGAGCTATTTTTGATACGTCATAGTCCATATGATGGGTCTTAAAACATGTTTCTATTTTTGATACCCCATAGTCCATATGATGGGTCTTAAAACATGTTCTTTGTTATCTTTGAGATATTAATAAGAAGTTTCTTATTCAAGGAGAATATAATCTGCAACTATTAGGATCAGATTAGTTTTGAGTCTAATTATGATGGGAGTGTCATGGTTGATTCTACTATATTAGTGGAATTAGTTGTAACTTATGAAGTTGTACAATGACCTTAGAGATTAGAAGTTTTGATATTAGTGTTAGGGTCGGTGCTCTAAGCGCCAATTTCTTATGAATTTCCCTGTAAATACTCATGTATATATTTTATTAGTGATAAAATAAACAGTTTCTATAATATAAATTCTTTTATTATATGATAAAGACGTAAATGACCATAGAGTGATTGGTTATGATACAGTTGTAAAAGCGTTGCAACTGACATTGAGCAGTATCATAACAGTATCATTCTTCAACTGTTACTGGTCAAGGTTTATAATTACTTGGTCAGTAAGTAAACCCGCTGAGACCGGTACGTGTCGTATATTGGGATGTTGGATTCTAATGGTTTCTCAATGTACCATGAGTCTCGAGAGACTCATATAGACATGTAGGTGTTTATATCGGATAAACATTGAACGACTTACTGAAGATTCTTAATAGATGGTACACCAACGTCAATAAGAATCTACTCGGGTTGAGTGAGCATAGTGATCCTTCAACTTGAGATACCAATGTGGATATATGAGGTATCCTCCACACTTTGATGACAGTCACGTCACCGATCTTTTTAGATCAGACCTCCGTCTGTTCGTTGAGTGTGGACTGATCCTCATGATATCCTGTGCGTATCAAGATAGTATCCGTCAGTTCTGTGTACAGAGCATATGTATCCATTATGGAATTAGCAATTTGTTAAATCCATGGGCCCGTGGTATACTGTAGAAATCAGTTCTAAGTCTTATTTAAGAGATTGCAAATAGAATCGTTGACAGGATTATACCTAAAGAGATTTGACGTTTATATATATATCTTTGGGATAATCTGGATTGATGTGATGGAAGGATTATACGTATACAGTGACCTCGACTTGTATGGTTCAGAGATTTTATCTGTGTTCGTCATAATTTACGGGTGGGTAGATTATGGACACGAAATTAGATTTCGTGACAGATATGCCTAAACCTAGAGAGTATCACCAATGAGATATACTCGTAAGGCACTAGAGCAACTTTTATAAATAATACTGATTATTTATAAGTCGTTTAACGGTTAAATGAAGATACATGCTTCTGAGATCTTATCGGCCATTTATTAAATGTCGAATTGTGATATATGACATTTACTATTAATATATATTTTTTGATTATTTAATGTAAATATAATACATATATTTGAGATATTTGTATTTAATTATTTGATTATTTAAATGGTAAATAATTAAATTAATTAAATATTAAATATCTAGTTTACTTTATTAAGTAAGATAAATGGCTTATTTTCATTGGATTTTTTGGCCAATTTTGATTGGTTTTAAATGGCATGATTTAATTGGATGATTTGTGATAAACATTGATTTGATTAATTTTTTTACACCACAAATATTCATTTTAAATCATTATAAAAAATAAATATTTGGCCTACAATTTCTTGCATTTTTCGGTGATTTAAAAAAATATATATAAGGCCACTTTTTGTTTTTTGTTTCATAATCTAAGAACCCTAGAAAATCAAATACAAAATGAGAAAGAGAGGAAAAGTGAAAGAAAGAAAAAAAATTGCATTTTTGGAAATTTGGTAAGGTTTTTCTTACTTTCTCCTTCTTGAAAATTGTTTCTAAGATCATAAGCTTCAACATGTGTAGCTTAGTTTCTTCTCTACTTTCTTATGGATGTGTTTTGATGATTGGGAACTTGGATGAAATATGCAATCATGTAAATTGAATAAGAATGCTTAAAATTGTTTATTAAGCTTTCTTTTTTCCATTTGATGGTTAGTTGTCATTCTAGAGTTACTTAGCCACTCATGATTGACCTAGAATTGTTCTTGAGTTGTTTCATGATGGTGAAGCTTATTTGGTGTTGTGGGAATTGAATTTAAGTATTGAATTTAATTAATTTGGTGTTAATTTGTGAAATTTTAAAATTAGGGTTTTTAACCTTCACCAAATTTGGGGCTTTTCATATATGTGATGAGAGTTTATGTATATATGATGTATATTAAATTTGGGAATTTTTGGATTTGATCTTGACATGTTTTGAACAAAAATGACCCAATTGTAAATTCTTGAAAGTTTAGGGACCATTCGATAAATTCTGGAAATTCGGTTTCTTTGATTTTCAAATTGTATTTTCATGTATTAGACATGTATAAATCATTTTGGGATTGATTTGGAATCAATTAGAATTGTATTTGACAATTTTGGAATAAAATAACAAAAATACAAAGTTTTGGGCTAAATGGTAATTACTGAAAAATCTGATTTTTTGGTAAAAATTTCAATTTTTAAGTATTGAGTAATTGAAATAAATTAGTTTATTTTAATTACCCAAGAAAAATTATTGAAATCGGAAAAGTTTGATTTTATGTGTTCCGCTGCGTTTACCCGTATTGCCACCAAAAACCCCAACAATTAGTGTTGTGCTTACGGTTGTCTCATAGTATTTGGATTTGATCCATAAATACATAGACAACTCAGTAGTTGTAGCACAATATTGATGTCGCATCTGAGTCATATTGATGTATAACTTAGGTTAGACAAAATGTGAATGATGTTGGCTAAGGGAAATGATTGGGTTTAGCGGACCTACTTGTTATTTCCTACCTCTTGAGTGCTAGGTGAACTATTGAGTGCCATGAGTATGCGATACATATTGAGATGTGTATATGATACCATGGATTGAAACTAGAGCAAGTGGGAGAAATTGTTAGGGTTGGTGCTCGGAGTGCCAATCCGGATCGTATTTGTGTCTGATTCATGAATACGAACAATTCCATTTTCCATAATATTACTTACTTAATGGTAGCACCTGTTGTTTTTACATACATATTCGATCTAATTACGATTAGATTGAAACTAAATCTGATTTAGTGATATGTATATATTAGACAAAGACCCATGAATTACAACGTAGTGCGTAGTTACAACATAGTTTTTAATTGACATTGGGAAGCGTCACTATAAGTTGTATATTCTCAAATAAAGTTTTTGGTCAAGATTTACTGACATGGGTCGGTTAGTAAAATTCACTGGGACCAGTACATGTCGTATATCGAGACTTGGTCCGATGGTTTATCCCAATGAATCATGAGTCTTGGGAGACTCTTATAGACATGTAGATGTTTATTTGATAAACACTGAACGACTCATCGAAGATTTCCTAATATATGGTACACTAACGTCAATACGAATCTTCTTAAATCGAGTACCATAGTGGTCCTTTGACTTATGATACCACTGTGGATATATGAGACATCCTCCATACTTTGATGACAGTCACATCATCGATCTATTTAGATCAGAACTCCGCATGTTCATTGGGTGTGGACTCATGCTCATGATATCCTGTGAGTATCAGATAGAATCCGCCAGTCTTGTGTACAAGGCATATGTATCATATACATATTTGCGATCTAGTAAATCCATGACTGTGGTATACTTCGGAAGCGAGTTCCGAGTGTTATTTAGATATCGTAAATTTAAAAGTCGACTATATTATACCTTAGGGATTTGACATTCCTATCTATATCCCTGGTATAATATTGATAGCCTGTGACGGAGGGATTGTACATATGCAATGACCTCGACTTGTATAATTTAGCGAGATTATCTGTGGTCGTCATAATTTCGAGTGGGTGAATTATGGATACGGAATTTGATTCTATGACGGATAAACCTAAACTTAGATGTTAATATAATTTACGAGTGGGTGACTTTGGTTGGTGTAAATATTAATATGATTAATGTTGAGAAAATTGGATTTCAAAGCATGAAAAATGATAATTTTAGTTACCAAATCAGATCTAGATTTTCTATGATTTTGGTAATGAAAAGTATGTTATATAAATATATTCGATGTGTTTCGGCCATTGGAACAATTTCTGAAAATTATTTCGGATTTGAAATACGCGAAAACGGTGAAAATGAAGTTACCGGGTGAGTTTCAGGCTTACCGGGTGTCCGCTGTCCAAACAGTGAATTGGTCACTGTTCGGGCAGCCCATGAACTGCCCAAACACTATTGGGGCTGACTTGGGCAGCCCCGTGTGTATTCATTGATAGGTTCGGACAAAAACGTGTTTTATGCTATTTTGCGGAAAAATATTTTCGTAAAGTGTTTCGCGGTATTCTTAACGTATTTATGTCATTATTTGATATCGAATAAATATGTTTAGGTGAAATATGAATGAATTATTCATATGAGATATTGAATAATTTATTCGGTGATTTTAAAATTTTAAAATTATGATTTCGCCTGAATCGCGCGCTTCCGCTGCGCCTGCGCTAAATCCCCAAGACTTTGGTATTGTCCAGCTCTTCTTCGGTATTTTCCAACCTGTTCTGGATGCTGGCTAGCTGTTCTCGAAGGCACGGGTCAGTAGGAGAAGAAATAATAGTACGTCCAAATGACTTCGCCTTTTTACGAGTGCCAAGTCTGACGTTGTATGATGTCTGGTTCTTGAAAACTAATTGCGACAACTCTTCATCTGGTATAGGGCTGGACCCTGTCTCCTGAGTTTGTGGCTGGACCACCACCATTTCGTTTTGCTTAAAAAAAAATTAAGTTAATGTTCGAACTTGAAAATAAAAAATTAAATTCAAAAATATATTTAATTTATTTTAAATACTTAAACTTATGTAGCACCGTTCAGCTTCTTCATTAATCCATTTCTTCTTCTCATTGTAGTGTGTCACTCGGAAAAACTCTAGAAATGACTGCACCTCACATGTGCTACTCTGCTAAAAAGCATAAACTGATTATTAGACATTAGTAAAATTAATGAAATTTTTAAAAAAACAGTTTAGGATATATTAACCTCAGAATGTTCGGCACAGTGTTGAAAAAATGGCTTGGAGCCTCCACGATGGTTGAAATGCAGGTGACTTCGATTCTCCGCATTTGCGTGACATTTATTCTGTATTTAACAACATTGTAAGTAACAAAAAAATGGAGAATTATCAGTTTCGTTTTATTTTAAAAATTACCTTGTGTTTCTCGCTAGACCAAAGCTCACACAAGAATGTCCGGTTTTGCTCATCTATATAATCAGGCTTGTGCTGTGAAGCATCCAAAGGCCCATGTTCTTCGAATATCGGTTTCAGGACTTTTGTCCTAAAATCCTTATAACTTATCCTCATTTGGTGGTTGAGATACTTCTGGACGTTTGATTTGTTCAGGTCCACGTCGAACCACTCATGCACGAATAGCAACCAAGTAAAAATTAAATATAAAATATTAATTTAAAGATAACATAAAATAACGAAAACTCAGTACTGTAAGTTTACTCACAAGTAGCGTCGAGAAGAGCTGGTTGATTTTCGTCTCCCACGGGATGTTTCACTAAGAAAAGTAGTTTTGGGGAGTTTCAAACCGAGCAGCAGTACCTATGGCTTTGGTAAACGATGAATAATATTTCACGATCTGTCTTTCTCCATTATCTGATATCTCTATCTGGATGCGGCTGTAGACCTTAACGTGCTTAACCAACCCCATGCCACGGGTGCGTCATCGACCCTTCGCTGTATTCGAGTCACATGTGCTAGAAGAGACCCCATATGCGGCCTCTATCCTTGCAGATGTAGATGGATTCGAAGTAGCGCGTTTGCGATAGCCCGGTGCCATCTGCAAAATAAGAAACAAAATCTTTCACCGCAACTATCAAAATAAGAAATAAAATTTTTCATAAACATAAATGACATTAATATAGTCTTCTATGAAGGATATTCAGACTCATTTTTTAAAGCATGGAGTGTCCAGCCCTAGATTGTTTTGGCATCTAAACTACCATAAACACAATATTCACTTCATATAAAATACCAAATAAGCCCACGGTATAAATTTAATGAGTTTAGCCCATAAAACTTCACCTAAATTAATAAAATGCCCTATGCTGCCTAGCTAGTTGCTGTGTTAACAGTAACAACAATTCTGCTGATGTTTTACAACAACAACACCTGTTGTTGTCTGTTGCTACTGCTGTTAACACAACAGCCCTAGCCCCATTATTTAAAATTCCATTGAATTCGACTAAAGCAGGCCTAGCCCCCTTACTTAAAATTTCCAACAATACTAGTCATAAAAATAATTAAACATTCACCTAACATTACTAAGCAACAATGTTTACCCCAAAATCAAAAATTAACATCACCCTCCTCAACCCCTAAATTCGGTCATGAGGTCCATCTTGAATAAAAAAAAATTCAATCATAATAATGCTATAATTTTGACCTATTATCCATAAAACATCAAATATCATCCTAGGATCTGTATTCTTTCCAAACACAACAACTAAAGTCTAGGGTTCATGAAAATATAATGAAAAATAAAGAGAGATGGAATAAAAATTACCTTGTGAAAAATTGAAGTTTTGTTGAAAATTTGTAGGAAAGTTGTGAGTAAACTTACAGATGAGAGAATAAAATTGCAGAGGAGGGAAGAAGTGTTGCTGCTTCTGGGTTTTAATAAAGTTTTAACGTCGAAATTACCTTAGTCGATGCTAAATGTTAAGCTTTTAACGTCGAAATTAAGGTGACGTGATTGTTGGTGGAGTTGTCAGAAACCTTTAGCGCCGAATACGATTTACGACGCTAAAGGTAACATGATTGTCGGTGGGGTTATTAGAAACCTTTAGTGACGACAAATTTTTCGACGCTAAATTTAAAACTTTTAGAGTCGAAACAATAATTCGACGCCAAATGTTAAACTTTTAGCGTTGAATAAAAAAATCAATGCTAAATGTAAATATGTAGTCGGTGATGTTGTCAGAAACCTTTAGCGTCGTAATAATATCGACGCTAAAAGTTTAAACTTTTACGTCGAAGTTTTATTTCAAAGCTAAAAGTTTACCATTTTGCGTCGAATAATGGAATCGACGCTAAAATTACTTATTAGCATCGAAAATATTTTCGACGCTAAGAGATTGGACGTTAAAGGTCTATTTTCTTGTAGTGTTTTTTTTATATTGGAACCCCGTCATCAAACCATGCGACCCAGACTTAAACGGAACAAGTAAAACTCTCAGTTTTTCCAGGTTCTTACAAGAAGTACATCTCCTGAATTCGAACCTAAGACTTGACAACCAAATCTTAAGCTTTATATCAGCAAACCACACTCTCTTGGGGCTTGATATCATTGTCGCATAAATACATATTCAACAATTTGTTTGGTGTTCAAAGTTCTATCGCAAGATATTCAATAATTTTTATAAAAGTAACATTACTTGTTTAGTTAAGATCATATATGTCATGTCCTAATTGATCAAAAGGCATTTCATTTATATGATTGTAAAATTAATATATTAAATTTAAAGAAGAAAGTAAATTAATAACTTACACCAAACCAAACTAAAACCAAACCAACAAAAACTTTTTTTAGTTAGGTGTGATTGTCATTACGTTATATCCGGAATCATTATCTCATTAAAGTCAATAAAATATAAATCTCTTTGTATGATTTTTATCCATATCAACTTACATATTTTCCGACATCGCTTAATATATGACAACATCATTTGTTATCTTTTTATCATTAGAACACGTAGAGATTTTAAGTTATACATGTATGAACCATCTTAGTCATGCTTCTCTCATATTCTCCTCAACCGGTGCTACATTTTCTCTAAATTTCTTCATTTCTAATTGCCTCATCTAGTCCACCAACACATCAATTTAAGCATTCGCATCTCAGCCATCCATATTCTTTTGGACACATTGACGCTTTATTTCCCATTATTATGTCCCATAAAACATTGCAAATCTCACGACCGTCTATATAATTTTTCTTTAAATTGTAAAGGAATGTTGTGATCTTCTTTATTTTCTTTTTACCCGATTGAATTGTATGAGGAAAATCTGATTTATTTCTCTATTTTTTTAATTAAAAGTATAAGAATTCTGATCCTAATATACCTATAAGGAAATAGGTATAAATAATGCTGAATTAAAATCTAAATTGTACTATTTAAGACAAGTCTATAATAATATTTTTATAACTAAGTTCAAGCACCCTTAAGTCTAGCACAAGCAAACACACTCTTAGTCTAAATAGAAATTAAAGAGCGGAAAAATAAACAATCAATATAAGAATTTTGTTGATGAAATGAAAAACTTTTATAGAGAAAAATCAATTTGATCAAATTCAACAGTAATAAGAGAAACTTATAACAATAGTAATTAACTTATAACAAATCTTATTATGCCTCAATCTACCCTGATAGTAATAATTTAAGGCAACTTGTCATACTGCACCAAATAGTCTTTTCCGAAATTCTGAAGTTTACATTATAAATCCACCAAGTGAACTCGCTCTTCAGTCGAAACTCTGACTACCAATCTCCACCTTAGAAAACTAAATGTTAGGATTTGTTGTGTGTTTATAGTGTGTTTATGGTTAATGATGAAGAAACTCACAAAGAAGAAGATTCATGTTTTGATCTTCAAAGATGGTTTCTCTCGATGAATGAAACTCAAGAAGTAGGCTCTGCGTTTAAATTTTTGTCATTCTCATAAAGCGGCTCAAGAATTTATATATAGTTTAAGATTCCCAAGTCATAAAATAAGACTTTAGAATGTGTGTAGAAAATCAAGAATTACATTAACATTCGAACGACCTTTCGCTCATGCATAATCGATGTTTAACGTTCGAATGCTTATTCAAACGTGCTTCGCATGTGAGCACTCTGGAGTGGACGTTTGAACGTCCCTTTCACATGCAATTTGAATGAGACAACTTTAACCTGGCATGCATTCTTTAAACTTCGTCTTCCCATAGCGGTACAAATGTTCCAAAATCTTTATTAATAATAAATGATCGATATTGCATTATGTACTATTTAATTGATGTATGTGTTACAAATCACTCAAACATGCATATTAGATAACACCATGCATAATTCATTAACAAATATTGAGACAACAACATGCACTTAATAAACATTAACTAAATAGTAAGAAAAAACCTGGAAATTCTGTAGATGTATGTAAATCAAAACCAAGTCGAGTGTTCATTATTTTCTTAAGAACTTTTTAGCCCCGCTTCGGTTCACTATTAATCTTGTGGCTAACGTTCTCATAAGATTATTGGTTACTTCTTGATTAATGGGTACGTCTTAAGATCAAGAAAAATGAACAAGGAATAATGAACAATTGTGGAAACTCTCTTCTAAAATAAAAACTCAAACTCATCATATATATAGTTGAATGATTGAATAAAATTGAATGTATGAAAGTGAACCCAAATGAGTCTATTTATAGACATGAGGGGTTGCCTTCAATGACACATTTAGTTGTTTTTTATATTGGAGGATTAGAGTTCCGTATTTATTGTATAACTTTGTTCGCATAGGGAGCCTATTCACGTGAGTGAGCCATGTAGGCTCCATATGGAGACAAAATTGTGTGACGATATGTTTTTCACAACCACAATCCCACATAGCTACATTTTAAGGGATAAAACCGTGTGAAGAATATGAGACTCCAATCTAGGGGTGACAACGGTTCCGAGTAGACCGATTTTGGAATCAGAATTGATTCATTTAGGGTAAGTTCCGGTTCTAAAATTAAGGAACTGATTTTTTCGATATGGTTCCTGTTATTTTTGTGGTGGGTACCAGAATCAAATTTTGGATCCGATTTCAGTACTACAAATCAATTTTTTTGTTAAAAAATTTAAGGAAGGTGCAAGTATTTTCCTTAAATAATGCACAGTCACCCCATCCAAATCTCAAATTAAACATATCCTATATGATTTGAACTTGTGACCTCTTACTTCCTTCAGGGATCACTGCAAATTCAATATGTTACTGAACTATTTTACTTTATGTATTGATCATTCAAGTACTTGACAAATATAAATTTTACAATAAATGTATTGTTGCTATAAGTTTGCGAAGTAGTCATTACTTAATATCAATTATTAGTAATTGTATTTTTTTCCAATAAAACAAAGAATATATTGAACAAATGGAAAAGAGGGTAACTTAAAAATGGACGGAACCGATTAAGAACTTATAAATAGAGTAATTTATTTAATTAGATAAGTTCCGATTTTAAAATATTATAAAATAACTTTTTCCAAATATATTTCAAGTATCCAAATGGAAACTGATTTTGCTCACTTTTACTTCTTTCTTCTAAAATTTAAAACGGACAAAACGCACACTCGTTATTGCTTTTTAAAAAATATATAGAGAGAGAGAGATCATTGCTAGTTTGCTACTTCACCCGAAAACTATATTCGAATTAGTGCGCAAAAAACTCAATTCAAAACGACGTCATCGACACAATTTTCGGAGAAAATAATTTGATTTGATTTATATATTGCCAAACCCTTAACTATAAAGGACGCCCTGGCCCCATTTCCTAGTCGTCTTCAGTAAGCCCCACCCACCACATAGGCAGCATCTTTATTCTTATCTTTAAATATTCTTCCAATTAAATTATTCTCTTCTGTCTTCCTCTAAATTCAACATTTCAATAAATAAATAAATAAAAAAATAATCATAATTCAAACAAATACCAACCCACACTTCTTACTCTGTCGTCGACAGCTTCGGCTCAGCTCAAATGGAGTCTAAATCTCCGGCTAGATTCACCTTGGGGAAGCAGTCTTCGCTGGCGCCGGACCAGTCGCCGCTTCGAGCCGAGGATGGGGACGGCTCGTTGTCCATTGACCCCAGGGTTGGGCTTATGTACATGGCCAATGAAGGTGATTTGGACGGGATTAAGGAGCTTTTGGACTCCGGCACCGATGTTAATTTTCGTGACATCGATAAACGTACCGCTTTGCATGTTGCGGCTTGTCAGGGAAGGACTGACGTTGTCCAGTTGTTGCTCACTCGTGGTGCTGACGTGGATCCTGAAGACCGTTGGGGCAGCACTGTAAATTTCATCAACTCTTTTTTATTTTTTATTTTTTTTTATCTTTTTCTGAGGATTAAAGTTTTGATTATAGAGAATCTTTACTCACCAGGACCACTTCAGTCTCGTAATTTTCTTGATTTGATTATGTTTTGTTTGATGAAAATCATATAATACTGCTAATTATTATTTAAAAGTCGTTATTTTACAATACCAAATAGCGCCTTCATATTTCACACTGCCACAGCACCACAATACCAAACAAAACCTTCATATAATTCAATTGAGACGGTTCACTTATACCTACTATGCTATTGTGTACCTTTTGCACATCTATGTAATAATCAGTTCAAACTCACAGATGACAACATTTATAATGAGCTAATAATGCACATTTGATTTAACAGCCTCTTGCAGATGCTGTGTATTACAAACACCACGATGTGATCAAACTTTTGGAGGAACATGGTGCAAAGCCTCCAGTATGTATTATTACCCATCATGTTATATATGTGCTGTGTGATTTTCGGTTCCTGTGGCACTTTTTCTTTTTTGATTTTAGTATGATCTCATTAACCTTCATATTGGATTTGGATCTGTATATGTGTCTTTGTCTGTTTAGATAGCTCCCATGCATGTTCAAAATGCTCGTGAAGTTCCAGAGTATGAAATTGATCCTAAAGAGCTTGATTTTTCCAACAGTGTTGAGATTACCAAGGTATCTTATAAGCACTTCTCCACTGGTTGTTGCTTAATTTTATTCCTCCAGGTTTCTTCATTTTAAATTTTGAAAAGAAAATGTGTGTAGATAAAGAGGGATGGAAGGAGTACTTTTTTTGCTTGAGTGTTGAAGTTTAGCACAAGATTTGAGTCACTTATGGAAAAACTTCTAAATAGAGTCTACATCAGATTCCACATTCTCCAATATAATATGGTTTCTTGCTACCACCTTGGTATTTATGTATGATTATAAATTAGTCAAATGGGATTCCTTGTTAAGCCCAAAACTTGTGCGATGTTTGATTGTTACGTTCTATGTGGTAACATATTGCAGAAAGTAATATTGTTATTTATTAAAAAAAAAAAAAATACTCATAGATTTATAAGAATGTGATCACTGCAATTCAAATTTAAACTCTCAAGTTTGCATCAAATCAGAGAATTAAGATATTAGTGAACCTCCCAGTTGACGAATAAAATTATAACGTATTGTTCAGTTTTAATTATACTGTCTGCAAGCATATGTTCATGTCCCTGTGTGTTGAGTTAAATGCTCTCTCTCGTTTTTTATTTTATTTATTTATTTATTCTTTCTTTCATGGGTATGGCACATGCCTTCTATCTATTCTGAAATGTTCATCTAGTAAAAGCTTTTCACCTGTGAAAAACATCAAAACTTGATGTTGGAATTAGTTGAGAAGCTAATTAGTATTTATTGTTAGATTATATTCAACCAAGCATTAATTGTGTAGTTGGTAGTTGTGTTGTTGTGTATTTAATATGGTAGTTGTATAATGCCTATATAAAGCTTCTCATTGTAAGTTTTATATCCAGCAAATTTTAATACACAATTTTTCCTTCACAAATTCTCACATGGTATCAGAGCCAATCTTTCTCTGGGTTCTAGTATCTCTCTTTTAGAGTCGTCGTTCAAGTCGGCGCGTGGGGAACACACACCGCTATATATGTGGTGAGCCTCACGCGCCGCACCTTCTTTGGCAATTTTGACAATATCAGTGACTACGAAATGCTAATTCTTATCCCTTATTTGCACCAAGTTCCATATCTGACTTTTTTCGGGGTTTTGTTATGGGGTGATTTGGCAAGTTTTCTTTAGATGTTTTGAGCTGTTCTGGAATAGTTTAAACTTCTCAGCTGTGCATTTTTCAGCGATGTTAAACCATCCAAACCTCCACATCTGTTCTCGTTGTGCATTCTCCAACGACGTTAAACAACCAAGTCACCATATATGTTCCTGCTGTGCATTCTCCAGCAGCGCTTTAAACACCCTAGTCTCTCTATGGTTCTTGTGCTGATTTCATCTGTAACAAGCTTGGTGCATACAACATGTATGCTCCAGCTTGAGGGGGAGTGTTGGAATTAGTTGAGAAGCTAATTAGTATTTATTGTTAGATTATATTCAACCAAGCATTAATTGTGTAGTTGGTAGTTGTGTTGTTGTGTATTTAATATGGTAGTTGTATAGTGCCTATATAAAGGCTTCTCATTGTAAGTTTTATATTAAGCAAATTTTAATACACAATTTTTCCTTCACAAATTCTCACACTTGATGATGATCATCAAGTGTACATCATATAAACTTTCCCCTCCTAGTTATTTGTTTTGCACAATTTAATAGGGAACATTTCGGATTGCATTGTGGCGTGGAATTCAAGTTGCTGTCAAAACACTTGGAGAGGAAGTTTTCACTGATGAGGATAAAGTGTGGGTTGGTCTTGTACTATCACTAATTTTTGTTCCGGTTTTTTTCAATGAAAAAACTCTTACAGTTTTATTCAATTGTATTTTTTGAGTAAACTCTGTTGTGACTCTGGAGTTTCAATGCTGCTTGGCATTCCAGGAAGGCATTCAGAGATGAGCTTGCATTACTTCAGAAGATACGTCATCCAAATGTTGTCCAGTTTTTGGGTGCTGTAACCCAAAGCACTCCGATGATGATTGTCACAGAATATTTACCTAAGGTTTATTTCATTCTGGTTGAAATATAGCAAGGTTGACCTTATATTGGTGACTTGTTATAATGCTGCCTATTGTTAATTCTAAATCTATTGTGATTCGTCTTTGTCTTAGGTCATATTGATTTGACTGTATATGATTGGCATCATCTGTTATCATCAATCAAAGTTCTCATCCTCTTTCTTCTAATTATTTACAGGGAGATCTTCATGCATACCTGAAGCAAAAGGGTGCATTAAAGCCCATGCTAGCTGTGAAGTTCGCTCTTGACATTGCTAGGTTGGCTTCATAGTTTGCACATATTTACCACTTTTTGATCGGCATGCTGCAGAACTTTGAGTGATGCATGATATATGGCTCTACATTTTCGTGCATAATCATTGAGTTTGGAATGGGAAAATTTTTAATGAGATTTGAGATAATTTGTTTTGTCCTATGTGGAATGTTAAACTTGTTTGAACTTGTTTGAACTTGTTATCTCCATGTCTCTTAGCATTTCCTAAGCAAACAATTAATGATTATTTTACTTAGAAAAGGGTAGGATGGATATATGACAGTGGGATAAATCTTTTTGTAAATTTGACCTCGTTTGTAAATCTCATAAATTGATTCTGCATTTTCTTTGGGCTGATATATATAATTTGTGTCTTTGTTTATTCCTAGAGCAATGTGTTCTGTTTTATATGTTTTTCTCTACCCATCCTTGTGACTAGGAGATGTCATTGTATGGTGATATATTTGATGAATTATTAGGTGTTTCTTTACATCTTGATCCGAAATCATGATACATTTTGCAGGGGCATGAATTATTTGCATGAACACAGACCTGAAGCAATAATTCATAGAGATCTTGAGCCTTCGTATGTTTTCCATCTTACATCTGTTCGCTAGAATTGTTTTTCTTTTTTTTTTTTTCAGATGTGCATGTAGATTAGAAAGTATGCATAGTTTATACCTGAATGGTTAAGACTTTTAAAATTTCTCAACTATGAGTAAGATAACAGAAATATACTGCGGGATGATTCTGGGCATCTGAAAGTTGCAGACTTTGGTGTCAGCAAGCTACTAAAATTTGCAAATACAGTAAGGGAAGACAGACCTGTGACATGCCAGGAAACTTCCTGTAAGTTTTCTCCCTTGGGGTACACTTCCTCTATGCTGTTTCCCTTGATCAATGCTAGCTTAGCAGGCTATATAGGACAGAAATTCAGCCATTTGATTTTGGCCCTGAGGAAGAATTAGGCCAGCTTGTAATTTTAGGGAAAATTTTGAAGACTTGAAAATTGAATATTTGTGTGCATTAATGGTAAATGCTTCATGTCATCCATTTCTTCTGACCAGGGAGATACGTGGCCCCTGAGGTTTACAAAAATGAAGAATATGACACGAAAGTGGATGTGTTTTCATTCGCTTTGATCTTGCAAGAGGTTCTTTCACCTTCCCTCCCTCTCCACCTCATCCTCAAATATATTTACATGATACTGTTGCCACTTGCCAATATGCTTTAGGATATGTAATATGGGTGGTTGATTTTGGGTTGCAATTAGGAATCATGGATGCTAACCTCGGCTCTCAACAAGCTGATATGGAAATTCTATATAGATGCACAAATCAAACTTAAATTATTGATGATCAATTTAGTTTATTTTCTTGCCCCCAAGGGCGTAGTCGAGTTGGTTTTCAAACATCATAATAAAAAGCTTGCCAAATGGGTTCGTGCATTGGGAAAGGTATATTCGGGCTTGCTCACCCCCTTACATTTTAAAATAGAAAATAATTTATTTTCTTATTTTGCTATGGTCACAAATATTTTGCTTTTCGAAGTTTATGTTTGCTGGAATTTTGTTGTAATTAGTTGGTTTGTTAACATTAAGACACTTTGAAATGATTTTTACTCTTCACAAGGACTGCATTATGATGAAGAGATCCATTAGTCAAATTGTTAGAATGCAAGTTCTAGTTTCTGGTTTCTATAAGTGTTAACTGTTGAAACTGCAACAATGGTGTTGTTTACCTCATGTTGAAAGATGACAGTTGTGTAATTATTGTATGTGCACTAGACTTTACTCAAATCAGTTTTTACTAGAACATACTGAGATGGATGTACAGCTATACATCCAAATGGATTTAGCAACACTTTCTCTGTGTTTACTATTGCTGCCTTACTTGTACACTCGATGAATTCCGTGCTGCTTAAATATCAATATCTGGCATTTTTTTAATGTCAAATTGTCAATGATCATAGATAGGCTTTCCTCAACTCAACGTTGATCACTTTGGATTTTCTGTTGTATGTATCCCCTCTTGTTTATTTTTCTAGATAAACTTGTTTCTCCACAATCAAAATATTGAACCTGCATCTTTTTGTCACTGTTATTTTTTTATGGTTAATAAACAAAACTTGTAACTATCCGCTAAACCAGGATCAGCCTGGAGACAATCTCAAAACTATACAAAAGAAAACTAACCCACTTAAGGCCAAAAACCTAACAAAACAATCTGATTATAAATCTCCAAAAATTGAAACAATATATTGAAACTGAGCCCAAAATCCGATAATGGTAATGCAGTGGATTAATTGTTGACACTGATTTGCCATTGATCTACATTTCAGCAGAGGCTGGTTTAATTTTATATATAAAGATGAAAGAAGTGTCTTGAAATTCCTTTGTCAATGACGTTGACACCCAAAGACAAGCTAACTAATGAACTCTATACCATAAACAGTTGACATATTTCCCAGCCAAGCCTTCAAAAAATTCTTGATTTCTTTCTTGCCAAATCACCCAACTAGAACACTTCCATAAACATTTTTTTATGTAAAATTAGTTGATTTATTTATATCGTTGATTGGTTATATATCAATTAATTGATTCACTGATTCATTTATATTACTTGAATGTTGATTACTCGGTTTTTGTGGCATAATGCGATCAGATCACATGCTCTAATTTAGATATTTTGTACATAGGACTGATGCTTTTTCTGTGTTGCAATAATGTGAGTTATTCTAGATGATTGAAGGCTGTCCACCATTTCCCACAAAGCCAGAAAATGAAGTTCCTAAAGCATACATAGCAAATGAGCGGCCCCCATTTAGAGCTCCAACAAAGCATTACGCTTATGGATTAAGAGAGTAAATACTTAAGCAGTCTTGCTTTCTTCTTTATATATGTAGTGTTCTTCTGTATACATATATGAGATTAGTTGCCGAGTATTTTTGGGTGATTGCATCATGCTTTTACCATGATTCTTTTTGTTCTTATCATAAAAGCTAGAATGACATCCATATAAAAAGTCAGAATTCCTAAAAGGATGCAGTAAGATGGAATTGGCTTCAATATTGCAAGGCAAAAAGTTTGACATTGTTGATTGAATACATTCAGCCATAAGATAGCTATACTAAAAGAATTGAGATTTCTCCTTCTTTGTCACTGTAGTGATTCTAGTTGCCATCTTTAGCCTGGCATGTTGTATCTTGGGACCTTATGTATCTTGCCCCCTTTTTTTGTTTGCTTTCATTGTTTCATTGCGAGAGTGCAATTTTGGATCAAAGGAATATTAGAATATTATATATCATTCGTAACATGTTTCTATTTATCTTTCTCCTTTGATGTGTGATACTTTGTTTAACAAAACCGTGGTCTTATGATTTTTCTTAAGGTTAATTGAGGATTGCTGGAGTGAGGAGCCATTCAGGAGACCAACATTTAGGCAAATACTTAAGAGTTTGGATTACGCAAGTGACCAGCTTTCTCTTAAGAGGCACTGGAAGGTTAGTTCTGTAAATGATGCATAATAGCAGCATTTATTATTCAAACACCTTTTTCACTTTACCTAATGCCTTAATTTCTATGCTGTTAAAGGCGCTGCCCAAGCGGAATCGCCTGCGCCACGTGGGTGGCGCCTTAGGTATTGTAAGTTAAGATTCCTTATATATTAAATAAAATTCTGCATGTTTGACTAGTAAACCCGCCATTTGACTGGTCAAAGGTGGTGCTTGGACAGGTTGAACTACCGAAACGCCTTGCACCGCGTACCGCCTTTGATAGCATAGCTTATAATTATCAAATCACAGACCACTACTAGAATTATTGATGTGCAGCACTTTACTACTTTTTCGTCACTATCGTTAGCCGACCTCTAGAATTATTATGTGTGACACTTCAATACTAACAGTTTGCAATGTGTAACACTTTACTACTTTTTTGTCACTACCGTTAGCTAACCTGTTAGTTGACTTGTAAAATACCAATACTGCCCTTAAATGATCACTTTCAAAATTATTTAGGATATATAATACTTTCTATTTTTCTGTTTTCAATGTTTTTAAATGACTTATTTGTCTTTTGAGTTTTGGATAAAATGATGATCCTTGCATTCTATTTTTATACTGGATTTCTATTTTTATACTGGATTAAAATTTAGGGTTAGTTTTTATTCAAAGTCAATGTTGCGTATATGACATCATTATTTGACTAACAGTGACGACAGAAAAGTAGTCAAGTGTTACACTTTGCAAATCTTTAATACTGAAGTGTTAAACATCAATAAATCTTGTAGTGGTTTTTGATTATGACATTTTTGAAGTAGTGATGCAATATTAAACCTTAAAAAAATGTCCCCCACACACTATAATAATGTCTCATACTATCTCTGCAGAAAATGAGAAAATTAATGTCCTTAAAGGTAATGGAAACTACTTAAAATAAATATTTTGCCTTGTTTTCCTGTTGGTTATAAAACTTTAATGAATGGAGATCATGTCATAAAATGTTCTTAATACAACTCTACATGAAGCAATTGCATTTGTTTCAATACCAAATCTAATTCATGTTCCATCCGCTGTTATTAGAGTTCCTATGAAAGGTGCATTCAGGCATGAGCATAAGTCTGGGAAAATGCTCGTAGGGAAGTAGCATTGTACTGTTTGCTGCTTTGTTTTGCTCTAGGTGCCTTCAATTATTTGTTTAATATAACGTATGGATACATGGGGTTGACTTTCTGGTGAGACCTCTTATTTATCTCTCAATATCTACATCCTTATTGTCTATCTCTCTCTCTCTCCTCTCATCATCTTAAATCTCAAAAAACATGGTACAACAGTTCGATTTGCAGTATGAGAGAGTCAATTAAGGGGATCAAGCTTTCAAATTTGCTGTCATGATGTTAGGATACGCTCAGCATTGTTAAAGGCACTAAGGCGCAAAGAGTCATTGGGCCTAGGCGCAAATTGCAATATACACACACACATATAAAGAGAAATCATTGAAAATATTTCAAAAATAATTATAATAATACAAATACTGATAATACAAATTAATGTATTTGTCGAAATTTAAAGCCTACCCCAAAACTATCGTAATATATTAAAGAAATGTTATTCAACTTAATTTCGGGTTAGGTGGGTCGATTCAAGTAGGGGTTTTCTCACATTTTTATAAGGCGCACTTAGGTTCATCTCAAAGGCGCATGCCTTTGTGCCTAGACGTGCACCTGATGAAGATCGCCTGACTTGATCCTTCACAGGGCATAGTGGTCTGAGCCTGAGGTGCACCTTTCACAACTGTGGCTCATATGCTTGCAATTTGGACCAAGCTTTTTGAATTTGGATATGAATACATTGATGATGTGTGAGGCAGAAGCCAAAGAGAGAAGAGAGTCAAGAGACTAATTTCTGTATTTACAAGTTTGTGGTTCATGACAATCACGTGTGTGTTTTCTGTTGATTTAAAGGGCAAATCAACCTCAAAGGGGCATTTAATTGCAGCAGTGAAAAGAGAATCTTTGATTAAAATAACTTTTAATATTAGTGGTGTTTTTCCAAGTTAGCAGTTAACTAATTTCGATGAGATTGTGTAAGCATCATCAATAATGAGGGAAGTAAAAAGTGGAGGAAAAGTTGGCCCTTCTTATTGTGTGGTTCACATAACTAAATTTCTATCTTGAACCTAAGAAAAGATAGTTCCTGGCAGCTGTAGTTGAAATCTCACTAGGTAAATGCTTGAAACCCTGGGTGTTTTGTGTCTTGGGATTGAGGTTTGAAGATCCTCTAGTTATTTAAATGCATTTGTTGTTTGTTTTGTCCTCTTGGTGTAAAAAAATGAAGCTTATCCAGGTATCATGTATACTCAGGTTGGGCCGCTAAGATGTTTCCATTGCCTAGCAGCCTTGTGGAAGAAAGGTCATGCAGATCCAAGCAGCCGTTCATCTCGCTCTACAACCAGATGAGTAATTATTGCCTCAACTCATGCATAATTTCAGTTCCTCTCTACCTGGAAATTGGGAGATCTGTGTTGCTGGTTTACTGATAAGTTCATAGTAATTGTTTCTGCCGTTATCTTGTTTGAGTTGTTTTGCCCGTCTAATCGTGTATTTTGAGTTCACCTTCCTTTTATGCGTTTGAAAGTTGAAATAAGATGTGCAGAAAATTGAAAGTACCTTACTAGAATAGAAGAGAAAGAAAGAACCATGAATTGTCGTTTCTTCCTTTTCCTCCGTTCCCTGTTAAATCTTTTTTATATATGAAATTGAAGTGTATGTACAGGATTGATCCTGAATTTTACAGTAATAGTATGAAAGCAATCTAAAGTTTTGAGCATATATATGGATTTTTTGGAAGCAGCTTCTGCCGACTTTTCCAGTTTATGATTATTTAAGTGCAGGATTGATCAATTGACACGTTAAGAGTTTAAGGTTTAAGCCACATTGTGTGTGTCAGCTTAAAATCCACATTTGAGATTTGTTTTATTTGCTCAAATTTTGTTGCTGAAACTTCACATGGAAGTTCATGTTGTAGCTCTATCACCATGAGTTAAAAAGAAAAAAAAAAAACAAGAAAAGAAAAAAAATAAACAGTAACTGTATGATGTGGATTTTGCGGTCACGATGCGTCTCAAGACCAATCTCTCTTTTTTTTTTTTTTTTTTTTTTAAATAAAAATAAAAAAATTTACTGAATTTTAACTTTCAAATTTAAAAGTAATCATTCTTCGACAGAATGGTGGAATAAAATTATTATTTATGAAAATTAAGTTAACAAAAGACTGAGGTTTGAAAAATTATATATGTATACAATCTAAATATATATCAGTTTGGCGAAGTATTATATGGGGAAGGGAAGTCTCTTGTACAAAGGAATGAGGTGGAGAATATGAAATGGGGAGAAGGTCTATGTCAGTAGAGATAATTGGTTGTCAAGATGAGAAAGCTTCAGACCAATTTTGATCCAGAACCAACATGCAGATATGAAGGTAGCAGATCTGATTCAACACCAGGAGGACGAAGTAATAGTAAGACAACTTCATCTAGATAGAAGTTGAAGAGATACTGCACATCTCTCTTCCAAGGAGTCCAAAGAAGGAGGATTTATTGTGGCTTTTTGACAGGAAAAATGCACTATTCAGTAAAGAGTGGCTATCAATAGGCTCTCAAGATGAAGGCTCCAGACTCCCCTAGGTGCTCTAATGATCAGGATTATCCCTGTAAAATCATATGGTTCACCAATGTGGCAAGCTACCTCTTTTGATGAAGCCATTAGATTGGTAACCAATATGGGCATGTTATATGCGCCCTGGAAAAGCTTAGAGGCCTCTATAATGGGAGGGCTATGGAGCTGATAATGACAATTTGTAAAGGAAAAAAAGGATGAGCTGATCTCATCATTGAAGAAAGCATAAGCAAAGGTTGAGGCTTACAGTAAAACCATCGGCACCATGCAACCCATCACATAAGGCAAAAGACAGAATAATTAAAACACATCAAAGTTAGAAAGCTCCCCCTGTAGCCTGTAGGGTGGCTCAAAATGAACACGGTCACAACAGTTGGATTATCGACGAGGTGAAAGAAGTATTGACGATGATATCGAAATCACATGTATACCACATTCCTCGATCTTGTACTGCTATTGCCCATGCATTAGCTAAGTTAGCTATTGTAAAAATAACTTTGTTGTTTGGAAATATGATTTCCCATCAAATGTAAGGTGTTTATTCACCTCTCTTTCTAGTTAATGGCATTGAATCTCTTTCAAAAAAATATATATATATACTCAGCTTCTATGGTCGCCTTTCACAATTGTATTATTTTTTTAATAATACGTGGATACCAATACTTAGCACCTGAATTATCCAATTAGGGATGTCAGAAATCCTCATGTATTGAAGGTTTTATGGGGATCCGTGCCAATCAGGACGGGTTTGAGACCAATTCAAATTTGGCACTCGAGTTGAGTTCGGGTTCAGGGAACCTAAATTAAATTTTCAATTTCTTTTAAATTTTTTTTAAAAAAATTAAAGTTATATATACTACAAACAAAAGTTTATTTCCTTATTTTAAGATTTTCAAATAAAAATTGAAAAAAAAAAAGTGGAGATCCTTAATTATTCTGATCCCTGTTATGAATAGTGGGAAATATCCCATTCGGAGAATTTCAAATTCGAGATGGGTTCAAAAATTTCTTAATAATTCGAATCCGGATTTGATTTCTTAAAAATTTCTTAATAACTCTCCCTTCATGTCAAAAACCACGAACCCCTAACCGAATCCAAATCGGGTCTCTACAACTTCCGCATTGGATACTCAACGTACGCTCGGAAAACCCTAATTGCCTTGTTTACTTTATTATTTCATTCGTAATTCAGATTTTCGGGTCTAATTTTAAAATTAGACACATCTGATCCTGAGTCCGTCATTTGACCCGATCGGTTATTACACGTTTAGTGACACTTAGGTCACTCGGGTCGTGTCCGACCCTATTAGGTTGCGCAGCGGAGACGCTTAGTTTCACTTATGATATTGTTATCCGCCTGTCCTTATCTTACGGGTCGGCCAGTACCGATTATCCTCGCTCCACATATGCTCTTGACTCTGTTTAGTGTATTACTGGTATAATGAGCTGAATTATTATCTGTTCACATTAACATTCTTGATTATTACTTGTATGGCCATCTGATGTTGAAGCAATTTGTGTAATTGTGGTGTCATTTTAGATGTTTCGAGAAGTTACTGTAGGCCTAGCCATATTTTAATATGGTGGCTTAATGGGGAAACTCCTTCACCCGTGTTATATTTTGTTCAAAGATACAGCCTTAACAAGTTTTTATATATTCCCCAACTCCTTGATATAATCAACTGTCGAAGCTCACTGATACTGATATTGAATCTTATCCCTTCAAAATGATTTCATTTCACTGTTGTGAATATTAATCAGGAACAGAAAAAGGATGAAGTGCTTAACCTTGTCAAATATGAGCAAGAGCAGATGAAAGATGACAGTGTTAGCCTTGGGAACAAATAACTTGGATCAAAGCTGGAGTAGATATGATCTTGCTCGCATGATCATTTTACATGGCTATCCATTGGCTATGGCTGACGATTTCGGATTCAGAGTATTTGTAAAGAATCTACAGCCGCTTTTTGAACTTGTAACATCTTACACAGTTGAGGCTGATTGTATGGAAATCTATGCAAAAGAGAAACAATAAGTGTTTGAAGTGTTGGATAAATTACTTGACAAAATCAGCCTCAGAAGTTTTCTGCGAGTTTTGATAGTGGGGCTAGGAGTGATGACATTGTCTGTAGAGTTAAAGACAGGCTGTCGCATAACCGATTCCTCTGTTTAAATGGTCAATTGTTTGATGTACGTTGTGCTGCAAATGTTGTCAAATTGATGGATCAAGATGCTCTGGAAGCACTCTGTGATGTTACAATTAAGATGAGGGAAAGCATTAGATGTGTTAAAAAGTTCACAATCAACACAAACAAAAATTAATGAACTGGCTCTACAAGTTGGAATTGATAGTCAAAATAGTATATGCACTGATAATCCTTTACAGTGGGGACTCAGCATATTCCATGCTTAATGATGCTTTCAAGTACAGGGAGGCATTTGCTCGTCTGCAAGAATATGAACCAAATTACAGAATGTGCCCATCTGACGTGGATTCAGAGAGAGTGAGTGCCACAATTGGCTGCTTGAAGCTCTTTGTTGAAGTTACTAATGTTTTCACAAAGAGCAAGCATCTGACTGTGAACATATATTTTCCTGAGATCTGTGATATATATACATTTGCAGTTGATCGAATGGTGCAAGAATCCAGACAAGTACATTAGTAGTTTGGCTGTAAAAATGAGAAGCAAATTCGATGAGTATTGGGTTTGTTCGTAAGACTGGATGGAGAGTAATCTACAAAGTTAGATTTTCTTTTGAAAGGCTAACTTTGTAATTTGTATAGATACTCTTTTATGCCAATATAGTGACATGTTATTGCCCTCTACTTTTCCTTCTTTGTAAATGATCAAAAAGGCCATTCCACTTAGCAATGCATCTTATTTAAATATATGCCTTTGTTCATATCTTTGTTTTTTGATCACATAAACTTGCTTCTATATAGACATTTATAGGGATTTTTCTCTTAATGGGTTGTGTGTGGATATAAAAATTTATGCCCATTCTTCTCTTCATAATGTTATCAATTTTGTTCCCACTTCTAATGTTTCCACCCCTGTTTTGATAAATATATATATGTTTAGGTCAATATTCCATCCCTTTTTTGAGCAAATTCCTTCAGTTTTGTTCATTATAAATTCTTCTGTATGTTTTAACCATTTTAGCTTATCTCAAAGTTTGATCAATTTCCAAACCTATTGAGAGCTAGCTTTTCTATACTCGTGTGGTTTGGAAAAATTACAATGCAACGTGTGATATGACGTTAATTAGTGATATGACGTTATTATCATGCATGGAGTTGAACATGATGTCCATCGTCTACTTCTAAATTTTACAAGCCACACATCTTTTACTCATATGCGGGGTTTCAACATGATATGTTAAGACTGATGGGGTGGTGGAGTATTGTTGTCAAGAAAACAATGGTAAATTCTGAATGGAGATTTATTCTTTCTTTCTACAGTTTTTGAGCTTTACCACTTCTCTTCTTACAGTTTTCATACTATCTTATTATTCTCTATTAAAGAAAAAAGAAAAAGAATTGATTGTTTTGTGGATCAAATGAATTTTTCTGAATATATGAATAAACAACGTGTTCAATAATTGAAATTCATGACGACAATGGATGAAATCTTGTATCAAAATTAAAAATT